>JAOXJP010245071.1:0-22703 GCA_025762735.1 Platanus orientalis | reverse complement strand
TTTTGATGGAGTCCCTCATCGGGTTTAAATAGATGTGACCAGGTACCTTCTTTATCGGGTCACATTAATTGATGATGTCTGTTTGATATTTGCCACTAAGCGTGAGATAGTGGTACCCACCATCGGATTGTAGATGGGTTTGTTTTATTCTGTTACCTGTTATCTAGCTTATAGCACGCGTGAGAGATTTCTGGTATATGATTCAGTTATCTATTATTTAGCTCGCAGCATGTGTGGGGGATTCAAATATTTGTTTCAGCAGGTCTCATATATGTATATATGTTTTAGTGATTTGTTATGTTCAGTTCAGTTTCAGATATTTGTTTAGTTCAGTATTTTAGTTCTGATTATGTTTCTATTCAGATTATGTATCTTAATTTCCGTTCTGTTCTGCTATTTGTTCTGTCTTAGATTATAAGCATTATTTTTATATGTAAAGAAATTATTTTGAAAGCATGCTTCATTCTATTTTGATTATAAAAATATTTGTGTTCATTGACCCAATTGTTTCAGCATGTTAAGTAGTGTTCATGTTTATTTGCAAAGTCAGTCACGCTTATAGAGTTGATACCATTGTTTTCAGATGATGAGGATGATAGAGTAGATCAGTAACCTAGATTCAAGAAGAAAAACGATGATAGAGATTTGATTTAACTATTTTCAGACATTATGTTATTTTATTTCAGTATTTGTTTAGAAACCTATTTTGATTCTGTTTAGTTTAATTATTTCAGTTTTATTTGAAGAGATTTTATAAGTTAATTTAAAGTTTCAATTTTATAGAAATGACTTGTTATTATTTAGGTTTATGTTAGACTATGGGATTTTATTTATAGAATATGGTTTATGGATTTTAAATTTAATAGAATGGTTATGGTTTGATTATGAGATTCTAC
This sequence comes from Platanus orientalis, assembly GCA_025762735.1. Classification (NCBI taxonomy): domain Eukaryota; kingdom Viridiplantae; phylum Streptophyta; class Magnoliopsida; order Proteales; family Platanaceae; genus Platanus; species Platanus orientalis. Next base: position 21,807 of record JAOXJP010245071.1, on the reverse strand, counting down.
TGTATATGTATGAAAGGAAAGATGCGAAAAAAAAAATTATGAGCAATTTAAATGACATTGATGTAAATGGATTAATGTCACGTGTCAAAATTCATACCTGTACAAGTATAGATTTTAGGACACGACATAGAAACATACTAATTTCTAGCGTGTAGGCATATGCTAGTGTCTATACATCATCTACTAATCATCACAAGATCTATATATTCGTCATCATAGTTCATCATGTAAAAACTATGCATGACAATACACATAATTTTATTTATACATGGCATTATTCTAATATCTACACATGGTAATATACAAGATTCTACTTACACATGACATCCTTATATTATATGTCAATGATGATATACATGGCAATATGGACAGACAATAACATGGTAAGAATTTTCTAAATATCATGATAGGGATAATTAGTGTAATCCTGACAAACCTTTCATAACAATTTTCATTCATATATTGCCTGTATATTACCAATAAAAATAAGCATAGGTAAATTACTTCAAGATAAACATACATCATTTTTAAGCATTTAGTACCTATAACAAGACAATTGGCATGGTGAGGCATATATAGATCAATTTTATTTCTTACAAATTCATCTTACTTTAGTATTTATTGTTTATATTATACCTTTCATAAAATCTTACTATTTGTCTTATTCAACATAGTTCACTTTCTCTTACTTGTCATTATTATTAGCATTTTCATTCCTTAGGCTCCTTCACTACTTGTCACTTTATTGATTCCACTTATTGCTTCAAATAGCTTTTATTGTTCTTATTTTAATATTCACTTATCATTTTCTTAAAGCTACATATTCTTTTTTTCCTACATATCTTATCGACTTTGATCTTCTTTTTAAGAAGTATGTGATTTCATTATTTTCTTGATATTTCATTTTCTTACCAATATTAAGGACTTGCATCTTCATTAGTAACTTATATACTTTCATTTCCTCCCATGGAACTTCTCTTTCTTACATAACTTATGGATCTCTTCTTACTTGTAAAACTTAAATGTTTTCATTTCTTTGTCTTAAAACTTTTCATTATTTACATGACTTATAATTTCACTTTACTTTCGATGCTTATATGCTTCCCATTTTTTTCTTAATGTTTTTACTTCTTAATGAACTTCGTTTTTCTTCTTATCATAGTTTTTTTTCTCTCTCCAATGGTGAGGCCTTTCAATTCACTTATACCTTGGTTCACTTGTTTACACTTTGGTGAATTGTATTATTCCTCAACGGCTAGGGCCATCATCATTTTAAATTATAACCCCAATAACAAGGGTCATCGGCATATTGTATCGTCCCAATAGCAATGACCATTAGCATATTATATTATTCCCCAATAGCAAGGGCCATCGACATATTGTATCATCCCAATAGCAAAGACCATTGGAATATAGTATTATTCTCCAATAGCAAGAGCCATCGGCATATTGTATCATCTCAACAGTAAGGACCATCGGCATATTGTATCATCTCAATAGTAAGGACTATCGGCATATTGTATTACCCTAATAGCAAGGGCCAACAACATATTATATCATCATAATAGCAAGGATAGTCGACTTATTGTATTATTCCTCAATAGCAAGGGCCATCAAATTATTTACACATTGGCACATTATATTATTCCCTAATGGAAAGGGTCATTTCATACATTTGTTCTTTATGTCTTAGCCACCTTTACTTATCATCATTTTTTAGTCATAATTTAGCTCACAATTATGGAACCTTTATTATTTAGACATATATCTTTACCTTCCTTACTTATCTTATTCCATTCTTCTTATCCTTCATTCATTTCAAATATTGTTCATTCCTAACCATCTTTTTTTTAGTATATTATTCAATCATGATACAAGAGGTAACTATGTTTACATGATATCAAGAACATGTGCAACATTAATAAGTCATTATTTAACCTTATCAATGAAGGAATCACATAACCCTACATATATTTGTAAACATCTTAAAAATTATATACATGGCATAAGCAATGGCTTAGATAACAATTCAATTGTATATGTCATCCAATCATTCATTGTCTCTAAGCATATCTTACTTGAATCATCCCATAAAGTTTCTTAAGTAATTTATACACAACAATATTTAAGTGTCATTACATGGAGATCAACATGTTTCATAGTTATCTTCTAACACTACCTTTAACTAACATATTTAAGAGATGTTTGTCTCTTATCCAAATGATCATACTTGTCATGGGAAAATCAAGCAAGTCATCCATCAATATCCTTCATGGTAACTATAGAGTTATAGAATCCTAGTTTACAAGCAGTCACAATGCATAAGATTCATTATTTTAAGGAAATACATATAGATAACATGCAAATCCAATTTTTCTCATAGTATAAAATAGGGATTTCTAAGATCCTAGCAAAAATTGATAATATCTCATCACAAATCATCACAAGAGGTAGGGTTTCTAAGATCCTAGCAAAAGCCTCACAACAATATGAGAAAACATTCATAGACTTTATCATTACAAGATTTCTAAGAGGCTAAAAATAAACAAAAATAGAGTAAGCTTTATGTAACTACTTACTCAAGCTTATCCTTCTATTTTCCAAGGAGATCTTGAAGAAGAACTTCATTTAATTTTCCTTTATTCTCTATAAAATGATGTAAATATAATATTAGAAGAATGAAACTAAAAAGATCTATGAAGAAAATAAGCCAACCTAGAAAGATTTTCAGAATTAAGAGTGAAACTTACCAAATTGGGGAAGAACTCCCACACTTTCTCTCCAAAAAAAACCCCAAATCTCTCTAACCCTTTCTCTCTTTGTTCTAATGAGTCTGAACGACCTAAATGTAATTTATTAGGGTTTAGGTATCTAAGATGAGACCTCACATGTGTGGGGGTCAAATAAGAGAAAGCTACATCATATTTTTACAATTTTCCAGATTTTTGGCTAGGGACCCATGTGTAACCCGATTATGTCGTACCCGATTACAAGTTTTGTAATCGATTATGAGCCCCTCAACAAAAATCCTGAGGACCATGCCCCATGAGTGTAACCGGTTATGTCATAATTGATTACAAGATTTGTAACCGATTACGCTGTGACCCATGCATGATCCGTCATGACCCGTGTCTTCTAAATTTTTAGCACAGACACTTCCCAAGAAAAGGACCCTAAATTTATCTACAAAATTCCAAATTATGAATCATTTGAGGTGTTGTAAAGTAAACTCGAAGACCTTTCCATTGGTGTATATTTTGCACTATAATTCTCTCGGGATTGGTACAGGTGTGCCTGTGAAGTTATGCCAATTAAGCTCTTAAGACAACATTCGAACTTGACAGGTTTTATTTTAAATTTGAGTTCAACACTTCTACTTGGTTCCAAGGTTTCCTAAACCACTCTATGGTCTGTATAAACATGTGAAATGACCTTTTTACCCTTACAAGAGTAAAATTACAATTTTTCCCTTTAAGTGTAACGCTGGGTTTTACAAGATTTCTCTTAGGGTTTCCTAGAGATCCCTAGCAGTCTCTATTTTGTTAGAGAATTGTTCGAACAACTCATCAGTCAATGATTCTAAGAGGTGATAAGAGCACGTTTCATCATCATGATCCCACTTCTCTTTAGCCTTGGCTACCACTCTAATCCCTGCTTTAGTGGCTATAGCAGGGGCAGGATATATAGGAGTTTCATCAAATAGTACTTATATACTTAACTTCAAGATGTCTAAGATAATACAAGATCCAGCGTTCCCATCTTTTAAAGTTATTTCTCATAACCGAGACCAAAAGGGTTCACATTCAGCTCACACTTATAATGGGAGTAGACATATCTTCAAATTGTTGGATAAGTGAATTCAATGATTTTAATTAATCCCTTAATTATACAATCTATAAAATCAAGTATTAGACTTAATAAAATAAAAAACCAAGTGACCCAAGATGTGGAGGTGTCATTATTACATTTCTTGATATTAGTCGAGGCATCCCACAAGATTATGCAAAGGAGCTTACCACGCTACCTCCGTCCAAGATACAACTAAGCTCATAATCAACTCCTTCTCTCAAAAGGCTTGCACTTCTTGGTAGAGATGTATGATTCCTCTCTTAGAAACTCATTGCCCCTTAGAATCTGGAGTTCAAAAACATTCATCAAAACTTGTTCAAATTTTCTAAATTATTTTGTAGAGTTTCCCCTTATCAAGTTGTTAAACATATATGAAAACCGATTCAACAAGACAATGATGTCACCATCACTTAAGTGGAAGTTCTCCTACAAGAACACACTTGGTTTGAGGTGTCTTTAAACCCAAGGATGCCAAGCAAGAACTCCCCTAAAGAGAGAGATGTTGATCCAAGAGCTAAAATGGGATAAACGTTTTTCAACCCACCCAAAAGAAAGAAAATTGAAGAGAGAGAGGTCTTCTAAGGGCTACCTATCTCATTCTTCTCCTTCTCTTTCTCCTCTTTGTTCTCAGTTTTCAACCCCAACTTGCTGCCTTAGCTAAGTGTGTTTTCTAATTCATTTCATTCTTTTATAGTGATGATGGGCTCTAATCCCATCTCACCAACCACCCATACATGTCCACTTTTTTATGGACATCAATCAAGCCCAATGCAACTTGATGAGCCTTGTACAAACTAACTTGCTTTGGAAGTTTTAATATTTAAATTTCGGTCCAACCAAGTCTTAGCCCAATCCGTTTGGTCCATCCATGACTTGACCCATCCAGGAACCAATTGGAATCATAGATCCATGGGCTTCATTCACTAATCCATGAGGATATTTGACTTTATCCATGGGCCTTAATCACGAATCCGTGAGACTTTATCCACGAGCCTTGTTATGAATCTGTCGGAATCGGTGGGCTTTATCCATGAGTCTTCCAAATTCTTTGCTTTATCTATAGGTATTTCATCCATGGGACCTTTTATCCATAGCAAATTGAATCCGTCAATCTGTACGAATACATCTCACAGATTTTGTGGAATCTCACTAGATTGTCAATGAGAATATTATAACCTTTAATGTGATGATGCGCACATGTGAAGTCAAAAGTGCACCTAAAGAGCCCTTACCCTTGCCCTTGCCCTTGCCTCTGTGTGTGTGTGTGCATATGCAAAAGGTGTTATTCTTACTACACCGTAGGAAAACAAGAGAGAGTTCTCTCTCAAAATGCACAATTAGGGTGAGAGCTTTTGTAGCAGCCCATAATGCTCATAAAGGGAAAAAATGTAAATAACCATGTGTAAGGGTAGAAATAACATTTTACACTTTCAAGAAGTCATTTGTGGTATTTGGGATCCAATTAAATGAATTAGAAGTGAGGAAAACAAAGATAGGTCCTGGACTTGTCAAGTTCTAAAGTTGTCCTAAGGGTGTTATTGAGATAAATTTACAAGCAAACATATATTAAACTTGAGAAAATTTGAGGATAAGCCATGCATCATTGGAAAGATTTAGGAGTCTACTTTCTAAAACCTCAAAAGGTGCGTAATTTTAAATCTTCTAGTGAAAGTTATGACCATTTTACCGTGAGGTGTTCGAGTTGAAAAATCAGATCACACCCCTCATGACAAGTTAGAGACAGGTCTTCAGCATGACTCATCTGGAAGATGGGGTCAAGCCCATGGAAAATTTCATGACCAACCATTAATCTTATAATTGGCCAAGGCCCTAATAGGTGCCCGATCTCTAGACTGATTAGGACTAAAAATTCTACGAAAAAATATAAATAAGTACGGAAATAATGTGACTTTTTTTTATTTGATTCCCACACATGTAGGATCTCATTTTAGACAAATTATAACCCTTTTTAGACCTCATTTGGGTCCATTAGACCATTTAGAACATAAAAATGAAGAAATATAGATGATTGGAAGATTTAGAGAAATGAGAACTTTCCTTCTCCAAGAGCAAGGTGAGTCTCTGATGCTTAGATCTAGGTTTGTTTACCATTTTTTTGTAATTTATTATTGATTTATAGATTTTAACCATAAATCCATGGTTTAATCTTAGGCAAATGAGGTGATTCAAGAGACAAGAAAGTTCTACTTGAAGACCTACTTGGCTAGAAGAGGAGGAAGCTTGTAGTAAGTAGTTATACAAAGTTTACACTATTTTTCTTTATTTTCTAGGTTTTCAGATGCCTTGTATTATTTGTACAGAGATTTTTTCTTATATGATTAAGAATCCCTTTGTTAGGATCTTATAAATCCTCACCTTTTGTGTGTTTTGTGATGAGATTTTTCCATATTATGCTAAGATCTTAAAAATCTCTACTTTAATTTGTAAAGAAAAGTGATTTTACATAACATGTATATATATTTCTTTGAGATATTGGATTCCATGAGTTTTAAAAGCTTGTAAGTTAAGGATCTATGAATCTATGGTCTCCATGATAGTTACTAACGTATGAAAAGCTTGATTTTCCATGAAAAGTATGAATACTTGAATTGTAGATAAACATCTTTTAATATATTAGTGCAAAAATGAAAAAAATCGATTGAGTATGTATGTAAGAAATGACTATGATGCATGTTGACTCTTAGTAGAATGATAATAGCTAATGTTAGTGTATAAATTGTTTAAGGATTATTATATAATAATTCAATTGAGTTATAAATTGAGGTTGTAGATGATTGGAAAGCATGTGTAATCGGATTATTATTAAAACTCTCACTCATATTAACTATATTAAATTTATAATGTTTAAATACGTAATAAAATGCAAAAATTTCATGATTTCTTATTGAATAAGTTAGAAAATGATTTGTTGATGTTGCATATGTCTCTAATCATATTAGTAAATGTATGACAAAGTTTAATGTCTTTTAGATGATGTTAGTGAATATATCTATTGATGGATTGGATCTCTATAATTATGGTAGTGAACGTATTATGTGATAATACATGCTTCTTGTGTTACTTTAAATAACACACTATATAATGATAATATAAAGTAAAATGGCTAAGGATAAATGAAAAATGAAATAAATAAAAGATCAAAAAGAGTGAAAGAGGATAAGTAAAAAGGATAAGTGTCAAGATGATTTAAGATTCCGCTATTTGAGGTTAAACAATGGCTATGATAAGTAATAAGTTAAGAGTGGTTAAAACATAAAGAATAAATGTATGTAATGGTCCTTGCTATTGGAAAATAATACAATATGTAGAGGGGTCTTTGCTATTAGGATGATACAATATGCCGATGGCCCTTGCTATTGAGGTGATATAATATGTTAATGGCTCTTGCTATTAGAGAATAATACAATATGTCGATGGTCCTTTTATTGGGATGATACAATATGCTGAAGGCACTTGCTATTGAGGAATAATACAATATGCCGATGGTCCTGCTATTAGGATTATACAATATGCCGAAGGCCCTTGCTATTGAGGAATAATACAATATGCAAATGGCCCTTGCCATTGTGGAATAATACAATGTGATAAAGTGTAACATAATATTAAAGGTCCCATTATTAGATAAAAAAAGAAAAATACAAAGGAATATAAGAAAAGTTATAAGAAAATAAGTTATATCAAAAAGAAATGAAAAGTTCATAAGCTATATAATGAAACAAAGTGTCAATATAAGAAATGAGAGCACATAAGCTTCAAAAGTAAAGAAGAGTTTATAAGTCACGTAAGAATAAAAAAGTGTAAAGGCCCTTGCCATTGAAGAATAATAAAATGTGCTATGTTGTAGGTAATGTAAAGGCCCTAAGGCCCTTGCCATTGGGGAATAATATAATGTGTCAATGTTGTAAGTAATGTAAAGGCCCTTACTATTGAGGAATAACACAATGTACCAATGTGTAAGTAATGTAAAGGCCCTTGCTATTGGAGTATAAACAATATGCAGATAACCATTATGGTTAAGGATAATATAATATGTCAAAATATAAGGAAGTGAAAGAAAGTGTAATCAAGTAAACCAAATTATAAGTAAATGTAAGAAAGTTTAAGTGATGGTCCTCCCATTGGGGTATAATGCAATAGTATGATGTACATGATGGTCATCCCATTGAGGTCTAAACCAATGGTATAATATATACAATGGCTTTTCTATTAGAGAATAATACAAAGTGTCATAGAATAAATAATGTAAAGGTCCTATTGTTGGGAAAAAGTAAAATATGATAGAAAGAAAAGAAAATTTTATAAGGTATGTAAAAAAAGTGAAATCATGCTAAGAATGAACGGAAAGTTCATAAGAAAAGAAAATAATAAGAAAAGAAAGAGAAGTATATAAGCTTTAAAAGTAAAGTTATAAATCATGTAAAGAAATAAAAGTATTAAGACAAGAAAATGGAAACATCTAAATTTCACAAGTAACAAGAAGTTCATAAGTTATGTAAGAAAATAAATGTTTCATGGAAGGAAAAGAAAATACATAAGCTACTAATGAAAACATAAGTCCTTAATATAAATAAGTAAAGAAAATATCAAGAATAGAGTAAAAACACATAATTTTCAAAGGAAGATAAAAGTTCTTAAGTTATGTAAAAAAAAAATATGTATGATGGGCCTCTCATTGAGATATAATTCAATGATAATTTATGTATGATGGCTTCCTATTAAGCTACAATTCAATGATATGATGATCAATGATAAGTATTAAATGAACATTGGAAAGTGACAAGTAAATGTTAATAGAAGGATAACAAAAGCTAATAAGTGGTGAGTGAAACATGATGGATGGTTAGTGAACTTTGATAAGTGACAAATAAATAATAGAATAACTAATTAAAAGTATTGATATATAAAAAAGAAAAAGGAAATGAGAAATGAATAAGTAACATAGTTATTGTAACTAGTGGACTAAGTAAAGAATATGTGATATATGACAAGTAGTGAATGATCCAAGTAAATTAGAAAAATAAAAGATGATGACAAGTAAAAAATAAATGAATGATGTTGAATGAGTAATATGACAAGCGATATGAAAATGATAATATATATGATAAATATTAAGATAATGATAGACTTGTTGAATATAGAAGTGGAATTTCATGTCTCATTATAAAAATGTTTTATTATGATTATCAAATGCTTAAGAATATTGCATGTCTACCTTGAAATGAGTTGCATATGCATATTAATATTAGGAAAGTACAAGCTATACATGAGAAATGATAAAAAAAATGTTTATTTGGATATACACTAAGTATCTTTACCATTGATGAATTAGAAAATACTTATCATGTAATTGAATCTACACCTTGTCATATGAAGCATATTATAAGAATGCTTTGGATTAGTAGAATCATGCGTATTACCATGTATAGATCTTATATGATGAACCCTTATGATAATTTGTAAAATTATGCATAGTAGTTAATGGATGTACACTTGCACATATCTATATGCTAAAAAATGTACGTATTCTACATAATAGTATGTTAAATGTTTTATATTGAAAGATTTTTGCTCTAACCACCCAATTACGTTGTAGGTTTGTATAGCTATTTACGATCCGTAGAACTCTCATTTCCATACCATTTTTCAGGTGAGATTTAATACAGGTGCATCTCTTGGAGCACTTAAGATTCTGATAAAGGCATGTGTGTGTGTGTGTCATTCCTAGTTTTATGTTTCAGCACTATTATAGACTTTATTTTCGTATTAAACCCTGTTTATTTGGAATGTATTAACTTTAATATTCAGTACTTGAGGTTTGTAAACATTACATTTTAGATATTGGTTTAAAGACTTGTACCTCCTATGTTGATGATGGGAGACAAATATATAGATGTTAAAATGTTTAAACATTTATGTTCTTATTTTTGCTCCACATTAAGGATTTTGGTTAGTAGTTCTTATTCCATTGTGTATGTTATGTTTAAGATTTAAGGTTAAAGTCTATGAGACCTTACAAGTTAAGGTATATATATATAGTGAATTATGTAAGAACTCGTGAGTAATGATCCAAGTTCACGTCTAAATAAGGTTATGAAATTTGAGGTCATTACAGCTTTAACTTATATATTGTTAAAAAATAGAAGCTCCCAACCGATGTGGAACTAAAGAAATAGAGAGAAAATTTTTGAAAAACATAGTAGGGAAAGCCATTCTACAACTTTTGTTTTCAACAGTAAACATATTCATAGAATTCCACAATGTTTCTTCTAATGTTCTCTTCATCCTTTACCAATCTTCCATCATCCTAAGCAAAATGTATAACAAATAAGAGGGTCTCATGTACCAATATATAATATAGTGAATGATGAGTAGTAGTTACTCACTTCAATTAAGGAAGTATATTGTATTTTAAAAGGTATGTGTCATGCATGTAAGGATGGAGATCCAGATACTCACTAAAAGTACAAAAATTGTGTTTATTTGAGTGGTACCATTGTAGATGGAAAACTATATCCAATGGATATTACATGTGTACAAAAACCTAGATTAATTTTCTATTCATATGATGGATGGTTGTGGTTATAGGTGTGATTATTATAGTGATTGAATAGTTTAATTATCTCCCTCTTAAATTTTCTCTCATTTTTTCCCTATTGTTATTGATTTTAGGGACCTATGGAAACTAGCAAGAAGGAAGAGAATTGTTTAATGCTGCCTCAGTTCCAGAACATAAGCAGTCGCGGACCTGGGTCAGTTGCCGACTAGTACTATCAATCATGGCACTTAGTCAATCACAACGGACTTCATAGTCGTGGTAGTGCACAGTTGCACGGGTTTAGTCACGGTTGCTGAATTCAAACTCAATTTTCACTTTGTTTCTTTGTGCTTGGTTACAACCAGTTCATCCGATATAGAAAAGGTGTTGTTAGCACGTTTATTGAAGATATTCAAGGCCTCCTAGTGATTTTGCAAGGGATCGTGGCCAAGCTATCTCCAAAATACAGTCTTGCTCGGGTAGAACCCTAGTCGCTCAACAAAGTCACACTCTCCAACAGAGACGAATGAACCTTTGCCATTACTTAAAGCCCATGGTAAAACTTGGTTCTTTAAGAAGCTTTTAGTTCATATAAATTTTAGTAGCATAAATTTTCAATGAAGAATATCAATTGAAAGTTCTTCTCAAGCGATGATGAAGTGACCTCAACAAAGTCTTAGGAGGAAAGGCTCAAAAAACCTTGCGTTTTCTCTTGATAAAGAATGCTAGTTCTAAGACCCACAGACCATGAGCTTAGGCTTAACACTCTCCGCAAAGAGCGCCTAACTTGATCAAGGTGGTGAAGGTGAAGGTGGTGCTAATAAGAGTGAGAGGGTGATGAACTGAAGGCAATAAGATAGAAGCTTCAACTTTCAACAAGTAAGCCTTTTTCTTTTTCATAGACACCTCTATGGAATAGCAATAATCTCTCTTCTTCAACCTCTCTATGCTTCTTAGAAAATTCTAGCAAAATTCAAGTACTTTACATGAGGCACAAGACTCATATATATAGATGCTTGCGTCAGTCACCAACGTCTCTTAGTCACAAGTTGTGAACCAGTCACGACCAACACTAGTCAATCTCTACACTGGTCAGACCAATCGTGACGCCAGGCAGCATGGTCCTTCCATGTGTCAAATGCCATTGCACGCGTATCAGTTGGTCAAGGTCAGGTGGACAGGTGAGCGGTGGTTGAGCCACTCTAGAATTTCACCCAACTGGTAAGGCGGTTTTCTAAGAAAGGAGTTGATGGAAAACAAGGCACCCATAGGCCCCTCAAATTGTTTAGAACTTCAACAAATATGAGAATTTAATAGGAGCACAAATGATCCTGTTATTACAATAAGTCAGGATATTAATTTCGGATGAAAAAATTGAACAAAGTGAGAGAGAAACTTAAGTTACGAATGTCATGGTGGCTAAAGTTGGACCTCCTTCTGGCATTTGTATGTACATGAGACAGCTCGAAGATTTTGTTTCCCATTTTGAGCCATGTGCCACTACTCTTTTTTCTCCAACACATTCTTCTTTGAGAGTCAACTATACCAATTCATTTTCAATAATTTTTTTTTAGAATGAATGCCATGTAAGATTGGGGCTGCTAATGGGGTTGAGCTGGCCCGAAGCCTGACTTAACCAGCTCGAAAATTGGGTGCGCTGGGCAGGTTGAGTTTCGGGCTCGGGCCCAAATACTAGGCCTGAACTAATTTTCTACCTGGGCTCGGCCCCAGGTTATTTCAGCCCAATGCCCAACCCAGCCCGGCCTGAAGTGAATAAAACATAAAACCGACCTGAAGCCCCATTTGAAACCTACATTATATCTACCATTAGATTGATCTAATCTAACAATGATAACTTCATTCTCTAACCTAAGCTTTTAAACCTTATTTTTTTAACGCTTACTTAACATTCTCATACAATTTACGGTCTCTCCCCTTACCACTACCAATCACCGACTCGCCATTTCGCTCACCGCTGCCGGTCGCCATTCATTGTCATCCTTGCTTGTTGTCACCAATTTTTGTGGGTCATAGGTATGTGTTCTCTCTCTCTCTCTCTCTCTCTCTCTCTCTCTCAAGACTCTCATCAGTCATCCATGCTTTCTCTACTTCTCTCCTCTCTCTCGTCTAATCGTCCCTCTTCTCTCTCTCATCCTTGTATTCATCATTCTCTCTCTTATCTCTCTCTTATCCATACGTTCTACTCGCTCTCATGATCTCATCCATGTATTCCCTCTCTTGATTATAGGTTTTAAACTGAATGAATGAGCATTTATCTATTTATTTATTACACTAAAGTAAAAAGTGTTATCCCTCAATGTTTTTCTAGAAAATTTTAGTGTTTTTTAAAGAATAAATATACAAGATTGAAATTGATGTTTGTACAATGGATGATACATATCCATGGGATCCAAAATGTCTAGTGCCACAAGCCAATTCCCTACAGCACTACAAATTAAAAGAACCAACATCAGTAATGCCTCACATAGATATATACCATTCAAGTGAACAAAATAATTCATTCTTATTAAATAAAATAAAAAAGGTTCTTATATCTCCTTATTAACATAAATTACTAATTTTTTTCTATTGTTGAAAAAAATTTAAATTCCATTCAACAAATAAATTTATAGTTTATATTAATTTTTTTTTTAGCATTTTGGCCTAGACATTTTTATTCGGATTTTTTCCATCAAATGGATGTAAATTTTTTCTGTAAGGCATGTTTCTCATAATAATTGCATTGCATTTTTTATTAGATTTTTTGGATCCCTTTGATAAATTCATATTTCTTGCCTTTAACTACATTTTAAATTTTACATTATTATTTGCATATTCATGATTTCACATTTTTTGTAGATACTCTCTTAGGTGTGACTAGAGTTGTAACTTAGATAAATTACTGTTTCAACATTAATCAATATAGAATACATATAATATTTATTGATTTTGTTTAATATGGTTAGATGAAATTTGGTTAGATATCCAACATTAATCAATATGTAACTTTGTTTAATTTAAGATTGGAAATGTAGAGAACACATGGAATACATATAATATTTATTTGTTAATAATAGATATTGATCCATGCTTGATTAACACTTATAATTTATTTTTTTTAATTTAAGTATTTAACATATATTTATACTTGGTGCAAAAGTAAACAAACACAAAAGAAGTTGAAAAGCTTGAGAGGGAAACAAAAGAGAGTAAGAGGGAAAAAAAACTAGAGATCACCAGCTTGGCAACATTTTACTAAATTGCCACCTCAACCAAATGAAAATTTAAAATGTAAGTGCAATTACCATGGCCACATTTTTTCATGTGGTAGTAAAGGTGGAACTAAACACCTCATCCGTCACATAAATGAAGGAGGTTGTCCATCATATAAGAAAGGAAGTTCATCACAACAAATTTTGGCATTTAATAAGGGGACAATAGATTCTTTGAGTAAATTTTCTGCATGGAATTTGATCAGGAGCATAGTAAAACGGACCTTGCATGCTTCATAATACTCAAAGAACTACCTTTTAGAATTAGGGAATACTACTCATTCATGAATTTTGTGTCTGGTTTGCGACCATCATTTAATTCAGTCTCATGGAATACAGTTAAGAGTGACTACATGAAAATTTATGAATCAGAGAAATCAATTTGAAAGAAAAGTTGAGAACTTCATGTTAATTGGTTTACTTAATCACTGAAATGTGGACTTCCATTCAACGATTAGGTTGTCTCTCACAACACATTTTATTGATAACAAATGGAAGCTACAAAAGAAAATTCTCAACTATTGCATAGTGCCCACAAGGCATACTAGAGAACACATTTATGATGTTGTTATCAATTGTTTGTCACAATGGAACGTTGAGAAATTGTGTACAATCACATTAGATAATTGTTCTACTAATGATATCGTGGCAAGAATCCTTATAGATCACTTTTCTTCAAGAAATTCACTACTACTTCATGGCAAAGTATTTCATGTGTGTTGTTGGTTGGGCACACATTCTGAATCTGATTGTATAAAAAGGGTTAGATGAAATTAAGGATTCCATTTTCAAAGTTCATGAGACACTGACATATATTAAAGGGTCACAAAGAAAAAAACAAGAATTTCTAAAGTTTGTGAAACAAGAACAAATTCCACATGCAAAAGGTTTATGCGTGGATGTGTGCACAAGGTGGACTTCGACATATTTAATGTTATGTTTTGCATTACATTATAAAAAACATTTAACCATTTGAGGTCTCTTGATATGAGCTTTGTTGATGCCCTTACTATTGATGATTGGGCTAAAGCTGAAGCTATTTGTCAATTTTTGGGTGTCTTTTTTCAAGAAACTGAAATAATTGTAGGATCTCATTATAATACCTTGAATTTGTTCATCCATGAAATTTATGGGATCCAAATGTTATTGTTTGAGACATCGAGAGATTTGGATGATGGAGTGAGTATAATGGCTTTGAAGATGCAATAGAAATTTGATAGGAATTGGAAAGTAAAAGAAACAAATTTATTGTTCTTGATTGCTATAATTTTGGATCCTCAATATAAATTGAAGTATCTGAGGTTTTATAATAACAAGTTTATTCAAATTCTAATGTACTTGTTTATGTACAACATGATGATGGTCTTCGTCGCCTTTTTTATGAATACATGGCTTTTTATCAAGAATCCATGCATAGAGAAGAGAGGATAAATTTGTGTCAAGAAATGCAGTCACAAACTAACAATGGTTCAAGTGATAAGAAAGCAATTTTTTTTAAAGAGTTTTCCAAATTCAATGAAGAGGAAGAATCTATGCAAAATAAATCTGGATTTGATGTTTACTTGGAGGAAAAGATTTACCCATATACAAAGAGTGGTGATCAAGAAAAATTTAATATCTTGGATTGGTGGAAGGCTAATTCTTCTAAGTTTTGTGTACTCTCTAAAATGGCACGCGATATTTTAGCAATTCATGTATCTATAGTTGCCTCATAGAGTGCATTTAGTATTGGGGGTAAGGTTCTTAACCAGTATCGTAGCTCCTTGCTTCTGACTATTGTTGAAGCATTAATTTGTGCCCAAGATTGATTACGAGTTGAACTAGAAGAGCCATAAGGAGAAGATGATCCTAATGATATCATTTCATGTGAGTAAAATTTAATATGTTAATCATTTTTAAAGATAATATTTATTGCTTTTAAATTTGAAACTAATTTTCATTGGCCGGTTATTTTTTAGGTTTGAACATAACTAAGAGCATTTCCTCTACAAT
The DNA here is from genome assembly GCA_025762735.1 of Platanus orientalis. Classification (NCBI taxonomy): domain Eukaryota; kingdom Viridiplantae; phylum Streptophyta; class Magnoliopsida; order Proteales; family Platanaceae; genus Platanus; species Platanus orientalis. The sequence continues at coordinate 6,138 of JAOXJP010245071.1, read as the reverse complement.
ACAGTAATTCCATTTCTTAGTTCTCAAGTAGTTCATGCTCAAGGTAGTATACATTTAGTAAGTAAAATCATCTTCATTTATTTTATTTTTATAGCGTAGTGATATATCTTATGATTTAATATTTTTCTTTTAATATTAATACATTGGTTGATTTAATGTTTCAGGGGGTATTGATCAGACCAATTTTGGATGCTATAATGTTATTGGTGGCGATGTTTGTTAGAAAAAAAATTGTTTATGATGGACCCATGCTTACTACTCATTGTGGAGAAGTTAGTTTTTTTTTTTATTTTTTTAATGACTTTTTGTGGTGAACTTAGTTGAATGTTGTTAACTTTATCTTAGTGCCACCAACTTTGTAGTGAACTTGTGTTTTTTTTTCTCTAGTATATGTGGTGGTGATATGTGGTAGTGGACTTATATTTTGAATGATGATGATATGTGGTAGCGAACTTATAATTATATTTTGAATGGCAATGATTAGTAGTGTTTTTTGTTAAAAAGCTATCATCATTATCATTTTTTGCTTTTTAAATGGTAGTTTACCTTTAAAAAGCATCTCGATAACGTTTCTATATTTCAAGTGATGGGACAAAGAAGAGAATGCATATTTAGCACGCAAAGTGGTTTACCATGACAAAACAATGGGGGTTTCATCTTCCACTGAGTTGCAAGGTATTGCATGCACATCTTTTTTGTATTAAAAAAATGGTTTATAGATAAAAATGGTTTATAGCCTACATACCTATTATTGCCCCATTTATGGAAATTTTAATTTTATAGAAACCCATTTACTTGCTAGGTTTTCCAATCAATTGTCATCTGGTGGTTATAGGGCTAGAAATGGATTTGGTCTTCTAAATTAAAAAGCATGAGGTAACCCCCCCCCATACCATTAGTGGATTATCAAGCTACAACAATATATGAATCTTTTAGTTTTTTAGGTTTTAGTTGTTAAACTTATACCCAAGATTAAGATAAAGGAAATTCATTTGAACTTCGAACTGAAAACCTTTATGAAATTCATTTGAACTAAAAACCGCGTTCATTCAGTAATTGGGATGCTTTGATTTTTCCCCATTTTGGTAAGTTTAACTCATCATTGGAAACTTTTGCTAGAATAGGTGATTTTCTTTCATGGCCTTCTTAGTTTCATTCATTTGATGTTAGATCTACTCTAAAACTGTAGAACAAGGAGATTTAAAAGATTGAAGTGAATGAGTTTTGACAAGGAACAAAGGATTTGGAAGGATTGTAAGTAATTTTGCTTACTATGGATGATGTGATGTGATTTTCTCTTGTGATTTTCAGATTATGTAATGCTATACATGGAATCCTTTTAAATTATTAGAAATACTTGAAATTCAATCCATTGAACCATGCTAGATCTATGAATTCTAGATTTCTTAGTAAGTTTTCATGCTCATAATGCTTGGTATGACTATTTTCTTATTAGAACTTCTAAAAATTTTATAGATATATGCTATGAACCATTAAATCTTACTTGATCATTAAATTTACACTTATTTTGTGAAATATTATTGTTCTTAAACATTGTGTGGACTGGTTTCCAACATTGAATCCTTTAGATTATGTGAAATCTAAATTTTTCTCATGTGAACCTTTAAAATTTTGTGTGAAGTTGTGAATCCTTCATGATCTACATTATTAATGATCAAATTGGTAGGTAATCTTTGTCAGCGCCTAATTTTGGCCTAGGGTCCAAAGGTTCTTTCAATAGACAACACTAACTCTCTAGAATGAATTATACGCATCCTAGGAAACCAAGTGGTTAGATGACCTCTCATTTTTAGGTCATTCCCGTTCTTTCCTAATTTGGCACTCTAAACACTCAATTTTTCCCTAAGATCTTTGTTAGACCCACTTTCCTTATCTTCCTATCATTACTTATAATTTCATAGTGTTTTGAACGGTTGTTCCAAGTTTGGTTACATTTATACTGAAAATTATGATTTTACCCATCATTAAAGGTGGATCGTTGAATCTCATTATACAAGCATCAAATGACAAACTGTGTGTCATAAATGTGTCAGGAGTAGTCCAAAGCCTTGAAACAGAGTGTTTGATCATCAAATTCCATCGTAGTATGTTTCAGTAAATCTTAACCCTATGGAATCTTTCAAATTTTGATCAAAAGAAAAATCTAACGATTAATCTAACATCACAGATGTGCTCAAAAGGTCCCAAAACCCTAGGATATAGGGTTTGATTATTCAAATCTAACAAGTCAAGTTTTAATGAATCTTGGCCTTTGATTTAGAATCTTTCAAATTTTGAGCAAAATTCGTATCGGATGGTCAATCAAGCAATGCAGATGGATTCAACATACCTTAAAACCTTGGGATACTAGAAATGATGTTCAAAGTTCATTCCTAAGCCTTACATTGCATTGTATCAATTTACGATCGTCCGATCAAGTACTTTAGACCTCAAATAAAAAATCAGACCCCACCATGATGATCAGTGCGATCAATTTAGTCAGGGTAGATAATTTCTCAAAATTTTCATGTTTAGACAACAAGATTCTATATGGGGACACCATATTACAATACATTGTGATACGTCAAATCAAAATCTTACTTTCCTTGATAAGCGTTGTCACTCCCTTAATCCTCCCTTATATTGGTGTAAGCATAACCTGCTAATATCCCTTTGGCCTAACCAAATACCCATTTAGTTTAACCTAAAACATATATCCAAACACCCCGTAAGCCTAGCCTAAAACCTATACACAAACTCCTCATGTTTTAGCTTAAGTCTAAACCTATAGACAAACATCTTAAGTTGGCAATCACAAACTTGACATGAGTCTAACACACCTAAATCCACATCACATTACTCTTTCTAGTCCATGCCACAAGCCCACATCTATCTTAAGCACATTCTCATTCCACTTTTGGATTCCTAATCACTCATTCTTCCATTTTTAGTTGACATGTCATTGCCACTTAGACAAAGATGATGTCAAGTTTGGCTCACCAACTCTTCCTTCCTAAAACCACCTAGCCACCTCATTCCAATCCTCTAATTGTTCCCCTTTTGGTCTTACACACTCTCACATTCACTCTCCTTTCTTTAGATGAAAGCCCAGATGTGTCAAGCACACTCTCATTCTACTTTTGAATTCTTAATCACTCATTCTTCCATTTTTAGTTGACATGTCATTGCCACTTAGGTAAAGATCATGTCAATTTTGGCTCACTAACTCTCCCTTCATAAAACTACCTAGACACCTCATTCTAATCCTCCAATTATTCCCCTTGGTCCAACACACTCACCGATTTACTCTCATTTCTTTTGGTGAAAGCCCACTAAAATCCTATAAATAGGAGGCCATCCCTCTTTCTACAGACACAGAAAAATCCCCCCAAAATTCTTCAAGAAACTCTCTCTTTCTCTCCTAAACATGCAATCATCTTTATTGTTGTCTATTCAATTCCAGCGTTAAGAAGAACCTGTGAAGACTTGTTGTCTAACTAAAGGAAGAACAATCATTCACGAGTGCAACATCCCAAAGCTATGAGGAAACAAAGCTCTAGGTATGTTTCAAATCCTTTTTTATTATTTTTTATGTCGTTTGAATTTTTATCCTTCACTATAGAACAACATGATAAACTCCTCACTAGATAATTTATTTTGTATACACATGTCACACACATATAATAGTTAGTAAGGTAACTCACTTACACAAGTATGACACATTTTCAAAATTAGATAAACTAATGCACTCACCATATATAGAAAGTAAAGCCTGGAGTTGAACCGGTTTAAGTAGGTAATCGCGTATGTGGGTGGACCATGGTTCCTAACACCTTCCCTGGTCTATAACCGAACCGCTTACCTAGAATCCTTTATGTTAACTAGTCAAAATGAAGTTAAATATTTTAAAATAAAAAATGATTTTATTTTTAAAAAATAAATAACCAGTCACATCTTTAAAAGGGTTGGTGGCGACTCCAAACCATTGTGGGTTAGACCAATGATGAGCGGACCACTTTTCTAAGAGGACCACCTGTCGTGCGAAAAATTGAGGCCCACAATCTTGCTTTGAACACTAGATGTGATATTCCATTGATCTCGACTATTTGATTCATTGGAAAATCATTTGAACTTCTGAATTTATGTACATTTGTATTGAACTCATTGTTTTTATTGAGCTTTATATCCATTATGTGATCATATGAACTATGTAAACCATCGAATCCTATTACATGCTTTGAATCATTATTTTTATTTGGAATCTTAATGAATTATTGTAACTCCGATTTTGTGAATCGAATCATGTACTAACATCAAATCTAAGTGAATCATATATCTTTTGAAATAATTGAACCATGGAAATGCTATGTCTATGTTTGTTTTGTGCATTATAGAAATATTCGATTATCAAAATTAAATGAAACTTCAAAATTATTGGTGTGAACCCTATTGAACTTCGAACCTTTGATATGGTTTAGGCGTTATTATAGGGCTAAGTGTGACCATCGATTATGTGGGCCTTAACACTGGGCATGTGTGTCATTTGATTTTTTGGACCTACTCATAAGGCTAAGTGTGAGAAAGTACTTCAGACATGCTTTTTGGTTCATGGATATTGACCCTACTTCTGGGGATTAAATAAAAGATCAAGACTCTACCCTTGGGGTTACAACAAGGACAATAGCCCTACTCGTGGGGTTTGGCATGAGATCTAGACCATACCCATGGAGTTGACCAAAGTATATAGATACTTTACTTTGGACCTTTAGAATATTGAACTCCAAATACTTTAAATATTGAACTTCGAATACTTTGAAGCATGTGAACTTTAGACCTTGTAAATCATTAAACTTTGAACACAACGAATCATTAGACATCTGATCCTTTGAAATTAACATATATCATTAAACTTATAGACTTTGATTTTCATATTGAATTACTTGTTTGGACACCAATTCTTATTCAGTATTTAATATTGAACTCCAAATTGTTATTGAACTTAGGATTTTGTATTAAACTTTTGACTTTAGTTTGACTTTTGATTATTGTTTAGTTTGTACTACCATGATTATGATCAATATTTTGATATTTGTTTGGTTCCGTATTGACCTTTGGACTTGCTAGTACTCAAATTTATGTTTTATTTCATATTATCTATAGTCAGTTAGATTGTTTACAAGTTAGAATTAACACAACCGTTTTTTTTATTAGACTAACTATTATTATAGGTCCTTAATTCTAGGGACTCGTTATGCCATCTTCAGCCTTTCTTTTTGCTCTGTCGTACTTTGTTATTTGTTATACTTTGGACCCTCGATGTTATGGGTATTATTTGAGAGGGTATATATTATATTTTTCTTTTGTTTTGTGATTTGGGTGAAAGGGCACCCTATTGATGTAAACTGTTGACTTCTACTATATGTGTTTTAGTACTACTTTGGATTTATATTGGAGATTATAGTGTTATTTTCGTTGTGACTTATTATTTATTGAACTATTGTGATATATTGAATATTAATGTATGTTTCCATAATTATCGAACTTAAAATGTAAATATGACTATTAAATTATAATTATCAAATTGTGAACATTGGTGATCAAATCTATGTAATGATCCGAATTCAATGCTCTTATGAATCCCATATCCGAATTCGGGTTTGGGGGCGTTACATTTGGGCTAACCCGAATTCAATAAAAATAATTTGTTTCGTGCCTAAACAAAACCAAAAAAAAAAAAAAAAAAGAAACTGGGCTCTTAATTTCGGGCTGCCCGAACTCAGCCTAAAGCCTGAATAATTACAATGGGCAAGGTTGTAACGCCCCAAAATTCTATTACTAGATAAGACTTTGGAGTGTTAATCTCTTTACACTTTTCTTCTTCTTTCCCTTACAAAAGATCATTTGTAGCGGAATATTATAAAAGGGTCCTTAATTTTTATTTTTTTATTTATTTTATTAAGTTCTTGCATTACTTAGGTTATTCATTGTTATTCATACTTGTAATTAAAACCAACTTCTAACCTAAATCATTACCATGTGTAGTAGAATTTAATTTTTAAATCATTAACATCATAGTGAAATGAAACTAACCATTTAAAATAAAATGCTTTCAATTAACTTCTCATAATCAAGTCTAAT
>JAOXJP010245060.1:0-22705 GCA_025762735.1 Platanus orientalis | reverse complement strand
TCTCTTTATATATATATATATATATATATATATATATATATATATATATATATATAGTACTGTCCCCTTCTTACTTTTGTTTTTTTGGGGTTTTTAAATCTTGTTTAGGGTGTTGAGCTGGCGGATAGTGATTACTTCATAACTGAGGAAAATCTGGGGATGTTGAAACTGGCGAAGGAGGCAAACGCTATTGTGGTATGTTCGTCTCGTATTTTAAAATTTAATTATCAAATCCTTCAAATATTACTACCAGGGGTTTTCTGTGTGTGTGCGCGCGCTATTTTTTTTGGGAAAGGCCACTTCGGCCTGCAGCCCAGTCACAGGCGGATCGATATCCTCTGTGACGTGAATATTTAGGCCAGGCTGGAGCCACCAGTCATGGGGTGCTGTGTGGCGTTAAGTATTGACAAAAGTGTATGGGCCCCACCCTCATTGTCAGTACTTGATACCACAAGGCATCTCATGAATGGTGGCTCCAGCCCAGCACAAATATTCAGTGTCGTAGAGGATATCAACCCCTTATAAGCAGCTCTGCACTGCAAGAGTGGCAACACAATCATATGTGGGATGCTTCCAGTGAGTCTTGAACCCACACTTCTCTCTTGGAGAGATGGTACCGTGCACGGTCATCTCTCGTAAAGAGGTACTGGTCCTTCCAACAAATTGGTTTGAAAAAGGGATACTATACCAATACTAATCGATACATGACCATGACAGATGGTCGATAAAGGGTACCCCAATAAATACACAAGGATCAAAGGAGGGTCTTAAAGTAAAAACATACCAAATGAATACCTGTGTATCTATTAAAGTGTCCTTTCTCAGGCATGTGATAGTTACTGGCGTGGTATCTCTCCATTTAGGAGATGATTCAATTCCTTTCAAGGACCTCTTATAAAGTTTAAAAATGGACTCCAGATCCTCTCTCTTGCAAAAACAAGAGAAGCTCTATCTTCCATCCAAGCGATAAAAATGTTATTGTTTAATTGAGGTAGGTATCCTTCTTGATGCAATTTGGAGTTTCTCTCGTTTTAGCAAAAGGGGATCTCGAATCCTTAAAATATCACTAGTCAATATCGCTCTACAGGACATCTAATTGAACTAATAGTAGTAATGAGAACACAATTTATCAGTTGGAAGAACTATTAGATATAAGTTTTATGTATTGTATTTTTAAAAATTATCGTTGGACCTTTGAAATGACATCAGTTATTTTCGTCACCGAATGACTTAATTTGATAGAGAGAGGATTAGAATAAGTCTTAATATATCTTTACCAATCGATGCCCAATAGAGGGTGTCAATTCGTGTCTGGAGAAATATCACGCTATTACCAATCAGTGTGCCTCACTAAATACACAGGAGTCCCAAAGAAGTGGTTCTAGTAGAAGGGATACACAATAATTAAGTACCTGGGTACGTATTTATCAAAGTACCTTTTGTTAGCCATCATGTATTGTGATTGGAGCGTGTAATTTTCCATTCAGATAGGAGAATATTAAACCCCGTATCAGTTAACGCACAAGAGGTAAAGGAGAACATGACAAATATCTCGTTTCCGATTTGGTGTAACGCCTAAAGTGAGCCTAAGGTAGGATTGACATGAGGGGCCAAGACATCTGCGTCGAAAAAGTGACTAACACTTTTTGGGGGGATGCCGTTCACTTTTTAGCGCTGATGTGCTGGCACCTGATTTCAGTCCTACCTTAGGCTGACCTCAGGTGGTCCTACCAAATCCTCAGGGATGGACTCATGTCCTCTACAATGGTGAATTTTTGCACCGGGCTGGAGCCACCATACAGGGAGCATCGTGTGGTGTCAGATACTAATAAGAGGGGTGGGCCCAGACACTTTTGTCAGTACCCGATGCTAAACAGTGCCCCTTGAATGGTGGTTCAAGCCCAGCACAAATATTCACTGTCGCAGACGATGTGAGTCCTGGACAGAGATACAAAACACCAGCATCGGTTAGTGGGTGACTATTGACAAAGGGTGCCTTGATAAGTACTTAAGGCCACACGTCATGCTGGATTGGTGCTGACTTGATATTTCCACAACAGACTATAAATGATTTTAAAAAGGGAGACAACTCTTCTACACCCAATTTGTCTGTCTCTCATGTCTCCAAACACAGTGTGGGGTGTATAGGGTTAAAACTGTATAAACAGTTTTCAAATAAAAAAGTATATTCCCAAAAGAGGTGTATAGGGTTAAAACTATAAAAAAAAAAAGTGTGATGAAAAATAGGTACCTAATTCAAAAAAAAATCACAGCCTGTGGAGTGGAGACTCAGAGGGACAGATAAATTTGGGTGTAGAAGATCTTTTCCTTATGGATCTTTCATTTCAAATAGATGTGCCATATAGGAATAAATAGTTTTTTTTATTTATTTTTTTAATTGTCACCAATGTTATTGATGATTCTCTAGTCAAAATAAAGTAAGGGAACAAAACCCAATTTTGTCATTTCATTAGTAACGTAATTCTATTGTCAAAAAGTAAGGGAACAAAACCCAAGTTTGTCATTTCATTAGTAACGTAATATACAGTGTGTGTGAGAGCACATCTGCGTTTCTCTTTACAGTTCATTTTGTCTCCAACAAACACTGGAGTAAATTTCTCTCCACTGGAAGGAAAAAAAAAACTACCAGTAAAAGAGTTGTTAGTTTAAAGTATATTCTCTTTAACAAAATAAATATGTTTATAAATTTGTTTCAACTAGAGGATTTTTTTTCAATATCAACTGCAGACGAAGTATTTTCTTAAAATTGTATGAACTAGTACGTTTCATCAATAAGAGACGCTCGGAGCTACTTGGGAATGCCAAAATAGTAAACAGATTGCGTAAGACAACATAGAGAGTGGCTAAAATTGGAATGATATCAGGGCCGACACATCAGTGCCAAAAAGTGAAAAAAATCCCCCCAAAAATGAATTTCACTTTTTATGCACTAATGTGTCAGCCCTGATGTCATTTCAACTTTAGCCACTCTCTAAGTTGTCTTACCAAATCTGGCCTCGTCAAAATATAGAGGACCACCACCACCAAATTATAGTGGGCGCTGATGCCCACTTGCCCACGCATCTTCATGAGAGAGGTCTTTTTCTTACAGCTTATGTATAGACATTTGCCTCTCGTGCGGTTGTACCTATATATTGCAAGTGGGGAACAAATGTTCTCTCTAGGATTTTGTATGTTCTACTGTGTCCTATACACAAAGGCTAGGTACAGTTTTCAAATGATAATATATACATATCCATAAAAATGGGATATATATGTTAAAACCGTTAAAAAAGTGTTGAAATGAACATTTGTTACCTGTTTAAGAGAGGCACCAAATTCAAAAAACCATCACGTACTTGTCAGCCTGTGGTGAAAGGACACGATAAGACATACAAAATCCTGAACAGAACATTTGCTCCCATGCGAGTCCTGTTCAATGGTGCAATAGTTGCTGGCCACACTTTTCTTTTCTTTCTTTTTTTTTCTTCTTTTTTTATTTTCTTCAATTCAAATCGTGACAGTTTAAGAGATATATCCATAACATCATAGACCTTAGGAGTATGAATTATTGCACTCATATTGATTGGATTAACTTTTTTTTATACATATTTCAATTTACTACGGGAAAAAAAGAAAATTTGGTTTCAAATTTTCTGATATCCATATACATGATGACCTTCGTTGAGTATAATTTTGTAGGTCATGTGAACCTATCGTAGCTAGGATGGTTTTGGTAAGCAATTTGACGTAGAGATACCGGCCGAGAACAGCATATAATGGACTTTTGCATGCTTAAGCCTGACTCCACCCTTAATGTGGACAGAATGTGCAATTGGACTTGTAGGGCCACCCTAGGAGTTGCAAACTCAAAAATCATATAATCTTACATTAAGACATTTTGGACTTTGGACTTCTAATATAGGGAAAAAAAATACATTAATCATTAATTAAAGAAGGAAAATATTTAGGATCTCTGTAGTGTCTATGGTCAATTATAAGCTGACATGTGTTGGGTTGGAGGGTAATAATGTCCAAAAAGTGTTCAGTTGAAAAAGCAGGTGGTAAAAAAGAGACACCAAATTCAAAAACACATCATGTGTCAATCAATAGAATGGCTACAGAGGTCTGTGTCAACACAGATAATCATTCTTCGTATATACATATACTTCGGGAAAGGTTAGACATATGTAGGGGTGCACACAGGCTCAGGCAAGTCTGAAAATTAGCCCATAAGGCCTCACCCAAGATTGAGCAGAATGGGGCCCCAGGCCCTATTTCAAGCCTGCCTGGCTTAAGCTTGGGTGTGCTCAGGCTCACCTTAGCCCGGCTCAATGTCCAAATCTATATGTCCAAGGCCCAAGGATCGTAGATTCAAGTCCAGAGGCCCGATGACTTATATTAAAATATATAGGTTTTCTTTTTATAAATTATTATTTAATAATGTATCATTGGCCAGTCTGAGACCCGTCTAATTTAGTCGATGCTCGATCCTTGATGTTTGGAAATATTCAGATATACAATACACCGCTTACTAAAAGCCAGGCTTAGACCCGGTCCATATGATTTATATTAAAATTCAAAGGTTTTCTTCTAAATTATTCTTTTATAATGGATTATTGACCAGCCTGAGGCCCGTATAATTTCATCCATGTTTGGGCGGTGAGGTCCGGAAATTTTCAGATATGTAATACACAGCTCACTAAAGCATGTCTTAGACCCGGCCCATGGACACTCCTAATTAAATGTGAAGCCCAGGCAAACAAAATAAACAGATTTCCTGCAGCGCAAGACGTTGTGGAGCCCCTGAATCGACAGGGGCTGAGTGACACGCAGCAGAAAAAGTGAAAAACACCTTTTCATATATAGGGTTGGGTATCTTTTCACTTTTTTCCACAGTATGTCACTCAGCGCCTGGCACTTCAGGGGTGCTGCAACTTTTTGCACTACAGGAAATCCACTTTACCAACAAACAGCCAAGCAAGACAATCCAGCATTGTTGATTTGGATAAAATGATAGAAAGAGCTTGATATTAACCACAGTTATAAACCCAAGGTCATTGAATTGTTTCAAATCTAAATAAACCATACTTGCCTATGTATTAGCCTACATCCTGTCCAAGCCTGGATCAAGGAGGGTTGATTCGGGTTGAAAGCGAATATAAAATTCATTCAAACCATTTAAACATGAATCTTGGAAATTAGTTGTTTTGATCTATAGATCCACAACAGCCCTATTTTCTTTGAATTGGATGTTTGATGGATCGGCTTGGCTTCTGTGAGCACAGAATCTGTGCATAATGCATGTCGGGGGCTGAGAACACTCATTTCAGCATTGAAAAGTGAATTGCATTTTTTGGAGTGTATGCTTAGCACTTTTCAATGCTGATGTGAGTGATCACAAACGTGATGAAGGGATCCTTAATAATTAAACTGAAGGTTTGAATCATCTCTAAGTCTGACTCGAGATATAATGCTAGTGCTAATCAACACATGATGATGCTGTCAAAAGGATGTATCGATAAACACATGGGTCAAATGAAGGTGTTATATCAAATACAAAGTAAAATGTGTATTTATCAAAGTATCTTCAATCGGTTGTCTCATAGGTATTGGAGATCCCTCCATTCAAATTGTAGATGATTCGACAGCATACATGAAAACTTATTTATTGTGGATTTACTGTAACCCCTCTTTTGACCCATATGCATTTACTAAGACACCCTTTGCCGAGCATCATATGGTAGTTGTGTCATACCTCTTCATTTAGTTTTGTGGTTATTTGAATTCATAAATAAATATTTATATACTGTATATTTAATATAGGGAAACAAATGTTCTATCCAAGATTTTGTATGTCCTACCAAGTCCTACATACAGGCTAGGAGCCTATGGCTAAAATTGTAGAAATAGTTTTCAAATGAAAAAAAATAGGTACCATTTATCCAATAAAAAAAAAATGAAAAAATTCTCTACCCATAAAAATGGGATGTATAGTGTTAAAACCAAAAAAAAAATGTTCAAATTAACTTTTAATCCCTATTTTAAAGAGGCACCCAATTCAAAAAACCATAATGTATCAGCTTGTAGTAGAGGATGCAGTTGGACATACAAATCCTGGACAGAATATTTGCTCCCTTAATATAGCTTCCTTTTTTCATGTGTATATAATACCAAAATACCCTTTATCAGGCATTATGTCACAGATTGGCACTAACATAATATCCTCGTTACCAGGGAAAAAGTGTTCCACCATGAGCAGAGATACATGGAAGGTGGGGCCTGCAAAGAGTGTATGGGCCCCACCCCCTTTGCTGTACATACCCCCAATAATTAAATCTGAGTGGGTGTATTTTCACTTTTGGGGGCGTGGAAATAGTGTTTTATATATATATATATTTGTTTTGGGTATGTTTTATTAGAGAATAATTACAACTTCTAAAAGCAGACCCCTTTGGCTTAGTTGTTTAAGAAGACCCAATATTTAGAACTTTATAATTTGATAATTTATTTTCCTTAAAATTCCTTTTTGATTTATTCTATCAAGCAAAATAGTGGAATGATGAATTGATACTATTCTCAAATAGAAATAAGATAATAAGATAAAAGGCTAATGGTAGTTGAACCAACTTCCACCAAATTCAAAATGGAAGCATAATAACACGGCACGCATTAAACGCATACTAGCACAAGGCACAGCAGAAATCCCACTTTACAATGTGCCCCATAACCAATACAGGTGTGGAATCCCACTGAAAAGTGGGATCTCTACCATGTGTTGATGTTATGTCCATTTATGGCATATCGCACTTTCATTGATTTGTTTGACTAATTTTGCATATGAAATAATTTGAGAATTAAACAATAAAACAAAAGGAAAAATATCTAAAAAGTTTCAAATATCTTTAAAAAATCAATAATAGGGTTTTTTTTTTTTTTTTTTAAATTTATGCTTTTGTTGGACCCATAGGCTATAGTAGACAAATGCCTATCTTTTCCCCTCAAAAGCTTTTTTTTTTCCCATCACTTTAACATGACAAAATATCCCTAAAATTTGATTTTCAGGCAGTGGATCTTTTGTGAAAAAGCGTCAAGAGGTTGTCAGGAGGTAGTGCTAGACTTTTTTTTTTCTAGTACGTGTCACACAGCACCTGGTGCAAGAGGGTTGTTAAACACTTCTTCACAAGAGGAAATCTACATTGTTTTTAGGGATAAAAGCCTTTTTAACATTTTAAGAAGAGAACGGTTTAGGTGCTGCAAAGGTATCATTGAGTCTATGCGGCCTTTACATACAATTGATAGTCAGTTTTTGTTCAGAAACATTTTTCGCACCTGTTTCTGGACCATGTATCGGATGTATGTTAAAAGTCATAGAGACTCAATATTGTTCTGATCCCAAGTATTGTAAGAATGTTTAGATTATACGTTTTTAGGATAACTTTTTCTTGTGTGCATTGACAAGTTCACATCATCTCTCGTCTCAATGGACATGTACCATTCTAGTCTCTGCTCAGGATGTGACACGATGTCCAACAAAGAGTGTTTTTTTTTTTATAGGTAAACATTAGTGGTTAATTTATTAGTAGGTGAAGACGGGTTTTGAACCAAGGTTTGTGGTATATGGTACGACACCCTCCGACTTTACTAATTTAGCAAGCTAGCATCTTCGTCTGACAAAGGGTGTATTAATAAATACACAAATACTTATCCATTGTATATTTACTTTAATACCCACCTTTGACCCATGTGTATTAACTAAAACACCCTTTGTCAGACCACATGTCATGTATTGATTGGAAATAGAGTGGTACATGTCCATTAAGACTGGAAATGATTCAAAATTGTGAATAGACATTTGGAATTGTAACACCCCACACATACATCATGTAATGTAAACAAGGTGAAACTAGTTTATTTGTTAAATGGACTTGACCTGAAAACCTTAGGGAAATCTCGTGACCTTAGGAATAAATCTACGTGAAAGTGGGGAACCTTGGATGATTGCCCATAACGATACATAGACCGAGGAAACACTCAAGGGCCTAAAAGACCTAACTTTTCAAAACTGGGTCACTTTGAGTGCTCACAAGGACACACGAGTGCCCTCAAGGACACACGAGTGCCTGCGGACAAAAGTCCAGAACCTTGATTTTGAGTGTCAGGTAGGCTAAGTGCTCATGACACCACTCGAGGGCTTGGGTTATATAGCCTCGAGCGCTCGTGAGGGGGTACCTTGGGCGCTTGTGGGTTGTACTGAGCACCCGCCACTGCCCAGATCTGAAAAAATGGGGATTTTCTCCCCCTTGCAATCTCTTTTTATAATGGGGTATTCTCGTACCCTGAGGTTTATTTTAACCATTTTACATCCAAATTATGTTAGATTACACCTAAGGTTCAAGAGAAAGATTAGAAATGAGAGAGAGAGTTGGGAGAAAATGAGCTCACCCAAGTAAGGTAAGCTCCAAAGCTTCTTAGATCTAGACTTGTTTAGGTAGAATTTAGAGAATTAGACTATGAATTCTTATTCTATAGTATTTTTTCATTGAATTTATGACATTATTTATTAAGATTGACCATTAAAAGGAGGTTTGATCAGGGCTTTAAAGGTGATAAAAGGAGATTATAAGTACTCTTGCAAACTATGTCATTTCTATCTTTGTTTCTTATAGATCTTTGTGAATTAAGGGTGAATTCCATTGCTGAATTGTTTTGATTAGAAACCATGAGAGTTTTGCTCTTGATTGTTGATCTTATGATGGTAAGTGATTCTCATGTGAGTTGAATGACATTCTCATCACCTATGCTAAGTTTCCTTTGAAGAATTCATGTTATCCATTGAAATCCTCATGTGAATTACTATGAATATTGAACATAAGCATGTTTCTATTTCGTGTTGCTCCTATTGATAGATTCATGATGTTTCATTTGAAATCCATATGTTAGACATGTAATTGACATGGATCTAAGATCGAATTGATAAGAATCCCTATGAAATTTCCTATTATGAAACATAATATGATTGATTTAACTAAATCCTATTAAATTGTCATGTGAGATGTGAATCCATTTGAACTAACATGAAATTGAACATGAGAAAATGTCATTGACTAATGATTAAACCTTCGATTCCACATGTAGGCTATAAAATGTGAACCGATGATTGACATTTTTGATTCCTTTGAACAAAGTAAAGATTTCATGATATGAAAAATCATAAGGACTATGAATTATTGAAAGCTACTTTAATTAATGATCACATGTGATTTATATGAATGAAATATGAACAATTGAATATGAAATGTGAATGTATCATGATCGGAACTCATTAAACCATGAAGCCTTCTTTCATATGTCATGAGAATCCTTATTAACTATTGATATCCTTTGATATGTTTCAATTGTTTATTTGAACTTTGAAATGTTATTGAACCTTTGAACTAATGATTTCTTTTTGGGTTTTATTGAACTATTGAACTTTTGAATAGAATTTGATGACCTTAGCTCTAGGTCTAAGCCAATCAAAATTTTGTATTTTGATGACTTAACCTTGGGTCTAAACAAGGGATGAATCTAACTCTGGGTTGAAACATGGAAGAACTCTATTGAATTTTAAACCATTGAACCTTTGAATATCGTTTTTGAACCTACCATTTGGGTCACTACAATGGAAGTTATTAATTTTGAATATGTCTTCTTTTCATATTGAACCTATTGAATTTTATTAGACATAGTTCTAGGATCTCTCATTGGGTCACTATAATGGAAAATTATGATCGAATCTTTGAAATCTATTGACAAGTGATATGATTATCGAATAAGAACATTTGATCAAGTCTATATGTAAATGAACCATGTGATATGAATGTACTTAATCCTAATGGTAAACGAGCTAACTATTGAAAAGAGATATGAATATGAATATGAAAAAAAATGATATATTGACTAATTTTGAAAATGAATAATGCTATACTTATCATTACATTGTGACATATACTCTTTTATTGTTCATCGTATTGATTATGTTAATGATGCTTAGTTGATTGTACCCATGGACTTATTTGCTATTGTTTCCCATAGTTTGAGCTTCATATTGCTATCCATGTTTACGTTACGTAAGAGGAACCTATGTGCAAGCCTTCTCTTTATTGTTTGAACATGGTTTTCATTTGTACTTGTTAAGTCAATCAAGTTCACCCCAATTGACATAGGTTATGTTGATGGACTAGAGATACATGAAGGTGATTCATGCTATATAGGATGAGGACTTTATATTTTTGGGACCTTATTACTTTTATCTTGGATGAATGTAATAATGTATTTACTTTGGATCAGATGTATTAGAATTGTATTATTGTTAGTAAAGTTATTTGGATATTATGTGATTGTGGACACCATTTACATTATGCTCATAGTCACTATACTTTTGAATAGATAGAATTATGTTTTCGTTGCACCTTATATTTGAATGAAATGATTATGATTACATGTTATGAATGATTATGCTTCCGCTAAAGGTAAAGGTATTGGACCAAGTGTTATGGCTTAATGATAATAAGGGTTTGTGTAATAAATGTTTCACGCTTCCGTGAGTTATTGAATGTAATGGATTATGATAATATGATATGAATATATGACTGTTTATGTTATGAAATATGGATTGAATGTCAATCTGACGACTTCAAATCTGGGGTGTGGTGCATATGGATGAGATCCTAATCTGGGTTCGGGGGAGTTACAGAAATGTTAAGCTTTGTTTGTTACAAGGTAAACCTTGGGAAAAAGGAGGGAAAAGTAAAACCACCTTAAAAAAGGAAAGAAAAGAGAAGTTACTATTCATTTCCTTATCTTCCCTTTTTCTCTTACTCCCATCGTTTTGGTAAGAATAGGTGAATGCGCAAATATATGAATAAATGGAAAAGGTTCAACACCCTAGGTGGTTTTACCAAGTTTTCCCATTTGGTATCCCCATGCATCAGACAACATGAAAGTGAGGTTTATCGGGAAAAAAAAAACAATTTCCCTCATTTTCCCATGGTTTACCTCTACATAGACTTAGATAGAGAAGGGAGTAAGAGCTAGTTTTTAGCTTTCTATTAGTTTTAAGGATTTATGTAAGTTAAATAATTAGTTTTTGGAGAATGTTTTCAATGAGTTTTATTTTTAGATATATTTGTTGTGATTATCTTGAATACAATTTGGTGTACAACTCGAATGACCCATTTTGACTTGTTTTTTAGCTAATTTGGGACCCGAATGACCCATTTTGACTTGTTTTCCATCCAATTTGGGATCCTTCAACTTGAACCATTTAGGTTCATTTTTTTTTTCAGGTTTCCAACAACAATTGAAATTAGGGTTTTGACACCAATGTATATAATTGTGTTTGCAATATTTTTGGGACATTTTGTAACTTCAAATTCTTCATTATACTGGGAGCTTCTAGATTGTTTTAGCCCATAGACATAAGCAATATTGTTGAACCCTGTAAATCCTTGTGTTTTGTATAATTCATTCATTCTTGTTTCTTTTCTTAATTTCGTTCATGTTGCCATTAACCCGAATTCGATCAGTTTGCCATCATCCATACTAAAGCCACTAGACCTTCAATTCTCAAGATCCAAACACAACCATACTATTGATGTTAAGTGTATTCCAATATGATATTTTTTTATTGATTAGGGGATTCAATTTAGTAGTAGTTTAACAGCCCATCAGGTTTCACTACATAACTGAGTAAACTACAACCTTGATTGTGCTGGGAGGCCTAGCAAGGGCTATGCTGCACTAGAATCAACTAACACCAACCCAATCTAGTCCTAACAACAAGTTGGCATGACAAGGTTGATTTGGCCAGACCAGACCATCCATTGTCATCGCTGCATGAATGCCCACAACAACACTTCATCAAAGAAGTCATCTGTGTAAGCATAAATACAGAGAGCAACACAGTTCCATAACCCACTTTTTTTACTCTCATGCTATTCATTATATTTGAGTTGGAAACAATATCATAGTTCAATGATAGCCTTCATCCGGCATACATACATTTGTAGTAGAGTGAGCATCAAAATCAATTATGGAGGTGATTATGCATGAACAACTATAATCGATAGAAACAACCTCCCATCTGTTTATGATTTTGGTGTGATTCTGATTCTATTAGACATTTTGAGAAGCTGAACCAAACACATTTGCTTTACCCATAATCGATTTTGACCCAAAATCGCTTCCAAAATCCGAACCAAATGCCCCTAGATTCTACTGGGCAATAGGAGAAACCAGATTCAAAGACAATGCTTTGGAGCATACTTTAGTATTTTGCTATTAAATGATAAATAAGCTCACATTTGTTTCATCTTCTGCAACATTTTTACAAAGAATATCGAGATCAAGGCCATTAATGACATTATAGGCCTAGCAGTTGGGACTGCTAGTATCGCAAGATCAAGAGCAGGTCAAGTTTGCTTAAGACTAAGTTTAACATTGTTACCCCCCTCCCCCTAAAAAAAGGGACTAAAGTTTAAATTCAATTTAAATTTTAAAGGTTGGCTTAGGGCTATCAAAGAGCGGAGCCTGAGCCTTGTTTTATGCTCAATGAGCTGAGCTTGAGCTTTGACTTAAGATTGTTTATTAAGTGAGCCTGAGGTAAGCTTCACTAAGCTCAGCTCACTAAAAGCTTGTCTTGTTAAGAGCTTGGTTTAGATAATAATTTTATAATAAAAAAAATATATAGTAACAATAGTAATGTTCAAATAAAAAACATTAGGCTAGTGACCATTAGGATGTTGTGTTTGTTTGCTTGTTTTTTTTTTTCTTCTTCTGGTGAGCCAAGCTAAGCCTGAGCTTGTGCAGTGGGGGTATATTCATCCTGGTGGTGTAGTGGGGGTTGGGTTAGCTTGTGTTGCCTTTTCACAAGATTGAACCCATTACTTTTGGAAAAATGTTCCTCAAGGTCATTCCGAACACCTTAAGCTATCTCTACATAAATCGCACTATGCTCAATGCCAAATGAGATCAAGTTAACAATCAAGACAAGGTAATGTTATTGCATCGATCCCAAA
This sequence comes from Platanus orientalis, assembly GCA_025762735.1. Lineage (NCBI taxonomy): Eukaryota > Viridiplantae > Streptophyta > Magnoliopsida > Proteales > Platanaceae > Platanus > Platanus orientalis. The sequence goes on along the minus strand of JAOXJP010245060.1, from coordinate 9,644 downwards.
TAATAACACTTGAATCTAATTTAAGGTTGGAGATTGTACCACTGACAAAACTCTTTTTGTTCTTAGCCAAAATGACATTCTCATGGAACAATGCTAAGTCTCCTAACTGTCACTAGTGGGAGGGACAAGAGTAGTATTTGGATTATCATATGGATAAAAATAATAAGGAAAACTTGGATTATTTTGAGCTAGCTCCGGCGCAATGGACCTTCACTTGAATAGCTGGTATTTTTATATAAAAAATGAATGAATGAAGAACAAATTATGGTAGATCATACATGATGTTCGAAAAATAGAATATTAGAGGAGATGGATGCAGAGATGATGAGTAACAATGTCTGAGTCACGGATCACGCTTTCCTTAAGACAATATTTGCCTCTACTCTGTTCTTAATCAAGAGCTAAGACTGCAACAAGTCAACAAACTTGTCTCTAGAATAAAACAAGCCCAATATGGTTGTATTGTTAATCGGTGGTTTGCAACACTGTGAGATCAACCCTTGAACACTTTAAACTATTGCCAAAAAAAAAAAAAAAAATGTAAAATGGCTCAAAGGTTTGTAGAGAATATTTGAGAAAGAAAAAGAACCAAAGAGAAAGATACAGAAAATTCAAGTACTTTGTATTGGGATTTCCCTATTATTTATAGGTTTATAATGGGTGCCTTTTGAAGCCTTAGGAAGTGTCTATAGACACCCAAAACATCCTTCCATTGTGATATGTTGTCCATTGGTATCTATAAACACATTGGACACCTTTTAGGAAGAGATAACGTTCAATTTTTTTTTTAAAATTTCGCGCGTTCAGATCGATCCGCAAAGGTCTTGGATCTATTTGGACCTATTAAAAATTCTGCAGACCAAAGAGGTCTCATATCGATTCGCATGGATTGAAGTGGTTTAGATGGATCCTCATGAATGTAAGTGGTCTTGGATCAATCTACGTGAATTGATTTAACTAATGTAAATCCATCCAGCTAGTATGGATTAATCTTGAGTGGGTTGGATAGATTCGCGTAGATTGATCTATGATCTCAAAACTTAAAAAATATTCAACAATCTCCCATTATTTTGAAAGTTTAGAAAATTTTGGTTCTTCAAAGAAATTGATGAAATCTTTTTGGGTAGGTGGCAAATTGTGCATACATGTAGGTATACACAAACTTGAACCTACGCTTAGTTCAAATATTGTAAAGTTTGTCGAGGTGCTTAGTAATCAGATTTTTGAACTAAGAACCCCATTTTGATTAGAACCAGATATATCAAACACACAACTTACCTTACAAGTGTTCAAGCATAGCCAACACTTTTTATGGTTTTGTACTGTAATCCTATTTAATAAGTGCTTTTGCAGACTAAGACTAAAGTCTCATAGGAAGTGGTTCCACTTCCATACATAGGTGAGTCTATTTGAAGAGTATCTCTATGACTTACACTTCTCTATGCAGATATAGACCCATTAAGAGTATTACTACTTACCCTTTTTTATCCATGCAAACCTACATTAATTGTGGATGGATTAGAGATCTTTGTATCTCTCTATTTAGTGTATAAGCTATGATTTTTTTTCCAATGAAGCTGTATGCAAGTTGGATTTCCATCATAATCAACTTAACTTATAGGCTTTATTCCTACCCCTTGGAAGACTTCCAGATCATATCCCTTGCAATGCACTTTGTAAAATGGTCGGCAAAATTTTCTTTCGATCAAACATATTTCAATATGATTACTCCATCTTTCAAAAGTTGTCTCACATATGCATGTCTTAGACTAACATGTCAAGACTTTCCATTATATGTACCATTGTACGCTCTCAACAATGTGGCTTCACTATAATAATGCAAAGAAATTGCAGGAATTGGTTTAGGTCATAATAGTATTTCATGAAGTAAGTTCCTAATCAATTATATATATTTACTAGCAACTGTCAATGCTATAAACTTTGCTTCCATAGTGGAATGATCTATGTAAGTTTGTTTCTTGGATCCCCAAAATACTGTTGTACCACCTTTAATGAATATCCACCCACTAGTTGAATTATTTTCACTAGACATCCAACTAGCATTTATATAACTTTTCATTACATTTGCTTGTCTATGGTATGTCAGACCATTCTTTACAGTTTTCTTTAGATATCTGAATAATCTATGTACTATTTTTTGATGTCAGTAACCAGGACTATGAGTATATCTACATAATACTTTAACAACATAAGTAATATCCATATGTCTTATATAGTGCATGTCATACATAAAGCTTCTAATGATACTAACATATTTTAATTAATTTATACACCTACCATCATTCTTTGATAGCTTTATACTAGGATTATATAGAGTAGATATGAGTTTATAGTCTAAACATTTAAACTTTCTAAGAATAGACTCAATATAATGAGATTTTGTAAACATAATTTCGTTATTATTCTTTATTAATTTATTCCTAAAATAACATTTGCATTATCTATATCTTTCATAGCAAAGCAAGATGACAAATATCTTAGTATCAAGATTTGTTTAAAAAATTAACATGTCATCTACATATAAGAAAATAATAGTAGTTCTATTATCAACAAATTTTGGGTAAAAACATTTTTTAGCTTCATTTACTCTAAAGCAATAGGGCTAGATTACTTGATCAAACTTTTCATGCCATTGTTTAGGTGCTTGTTTCAGACCACACAACAACTAACTTACAGACTTTGTATTCATGATTTTTTAAGACAAAACCTTTAGGTTGTTCTATGCAAATTTCTTTATTTAAGAAGACTTTTGTTTTTTTTAAAGGTTATAACTTGTGTAGTTAAGGCTATGAATATTCTAATAGTTGTTATTCTAGCTACCGGAGCGTATGTATCAAAATAATCTACTCATTCATTTTGTTTAAAGCCTTTGGTTACTAGCTTAGCTTAAAATTTTTCTATTGATCCATCCACTCTTCTTTTCCTTTTAAATATCTATTTATAACCTATTTGTTTACTTCCTGGAGATAGATCAACTAATTTTAATCTCGTTTATTTATTACTTATTTTGAAAATGAACCATCTCTAAAACTCATAGGTTCTTTAAATGTTTTAGGATGTCCTTTTATATCCATTAACATTATTGAGTTTATAATCACTCCTATGATCTTCTACAATGTATAGAAAAATATATTTTTCAAAATTATGAGATTTTTCTATTTTCCTTTTACTTCTTCTAGGTTCTACTTATTTTACTTTTCTGTTTTTTTACTTTTAATAACTTTAGACACATTAAGTACATTTGTTTTCTTGTAAGGGAAACTATTCTAAAAAAATATTGTATCTTCTAATTCAATGATTGAATATTAATCAATTGTATCTCTGTTTTTTAAAGTTAGAAAATGATACGTTTTACTATTTAATGCACATCATTAAAAAACACTTTTAATTGTTTTTTTTCCCTATCTTGTGTATTTTAGGATTTGGTAATCTTACCAAAGCCCTATTGACATTTTGGATTTTGTATTTGACTTGCAAAGCCTCCCAAATATCTTTTACAGTCTCTACAACCTCGTATACATTGAATAGTACATCAGACAGTGCATTAAGAATATATCCCTTGCACAAATAATTGTCTAATTCCCACTTTCTTTTTTGTCGGGTCTGAGCAAGTGTTAGTACATAAGCCACACCAAAAGTAGTAAGTAGAATATGTATTTTCTATTGCCAATGCCTGTAATATGATTCGTCGAATCTCTATAAAAATTTTCATGTTGGACTTGAGAAAACTAATAGAAGATTGAACCGTTGTTACTTGCACTATTATTGTCTTAAGATTGTTAAAAAAATAGAATATTAAAGGCAACGGTTGCAGAGATGATGAGTAACAATGCCGAAAAATAGAATATTAAAGGCAATGGTTGCAGAGATGATGAGTAACAATGCTGAAAAATAGAATATTAAAGGAGATGATTGTAGAGATGATGAGTAACAATGCCCGAGTCATGCATCACGCTTTCCTTAAGACAATATTCGGCCCCTATTCTATTCTTAATCACTAGTAGAGACTACAATGAGTCAGCAAACTTGTTTATAGGATAAAACAGGTCCAACACTTCATTGTAATATTATTGATCGACAATTTGGTGTACCGTGAGATCAACCCTTGAACACTTTAAACTATTGCCTAGAAAAATGATTGCAAAATGGCTCAATGGTTTGTATAGAATATTTGAGAAAGAAAAAGAATAGAAGAGAAAGATACAGAAAATTCAAGTTCTTTGTATTGGGATTTCCCTTTTATTTATAAATTTCTAATGAGTGTCTTTTGAAGCCTTAGGAACTGTCTATAGAAACCCATAACACCCTTCCATTGTGATATGTCGTCCATTAGTGTCTATAGGCACATTGGACAACTTTTAGGTAGAGATAATGTTTATGTTTTTGAGTTTGTGCTTTTGGATCCATCCACAAAGGTCTCAGATCAATCCAGACCTTTTCAATAAAACATTCTGTAGACTAGAGAGGTTTTGGATCAATCCATGCCAATTGAAGTTGTCTTGGATGGATCCGGCTTGTGTGGATCCATCCCGCTAGTATGGATTGATCCACGCGGATTAATCTGCAATCTCAAAACTTGAAAAATATTCAAAATAGGAAGCTAAAAATTACAGGAATGGAATTCCTTTGGTGCCATGATAAATTGTAAAATAAAAAAAAAAAGAAAAAGAAAAAAATGATGAAAAAAGATAAAGGGGATTTACATGGTTCGTCGTGATAAAACTATCACTATTATTCTCCCGTATCTTTTTATCACTATTATTCTCTCATATCTTGTTCTCATATGGCCACACCTTTATTTATGTACAATCTCTCAATGAAAAATGGAAAAGAAATCAATCTGCGATTAATAGGAATCCCAAAAGTTGGGAGACATGCCCTACCTGAAATAATACGCTAATAAAACTCATGACCTCTCACCACCGCAACTACCAGGGCAAGGGGACGTTGGCCAGGAATTGATGAGCACTGTTAGAAAAACTGAACCAATCCATTCAGTTGAAATGGTAGACCTGGGAACTAGTTCATTAGAATGTTGTGCCAGTGTGGGGACCCAATTTGCTCAAAAACCGGATTCCAGTTTGGTTTTGTATTGATAAATTGACCAAGTGAGTTGACACGGATGTCCCATACAGATTGGGCCAGAAATTCTTAAAAACCTTAACCTTGCTTAAAATATATCTGACATGATTGAATTAATTCTGTCAACCCTCCCATCAAACCAGATTGGTTTCCATACTAATTGCTAAAGTATAAAATGGATGATTTAACACCATAAGTTTCAAAATAAACAGCACGAAACACAATTATTGGAATTTCTTATATATCAACTCTACTTTGATCAAGCTCACAAACAAAACCTAGTGGATCCACTTGTTACGAAGTCAGTCTTGAGATGGGAAATCACAACCTGGTTTAACTTTGCATTTGGTTCGTGTAGTTGACATCAATTAGTTGGAATATATTTATTTTTTCAATTTTCTAGCCATGTGACCCAACCCAAACCCAAAGTATCTAGATGGGAGTTGGCTTGGGTTGACATTGGCCTGGCCTATCTCGGCTCTGATTCACATCCCTACTACACTGTGGGAAGAACCGCTTGTTGAGCCTAACACATTCCTTAACAAAATAGTCACCTATGTGTTGGCATCCAGGATATGCCCCCATAGATTAAATGGTCTGGTTCCATCATTGAGGATTTTAGGTGTACGTTTCGGGTCAGAAAATAAACAGCCGGCTCTCCTTTAAAATCCTGATGTTGACTCTAAAGGAAGAAAGTTGCATAAGCAATTGTCCATTTTCTCAGAGAGAGAGAGAGAGAGAGAGAGAGAGAGGGTAATGCCACCAAGAGAAAGATTTTGATTTCAGGAGGCAATTGGGCCGACATGGTCACAAGTGCTCAAAATCTTTCCTCACTGGAGCTGGACAATTGGACAAGACAAGGCATAGTGGGCTTTTATTTGCCCAACTTTCAAACATAGATCACTGTCTTATTTTAAGCCCAGTTTATCCACAGCCAAGAGTCACCATCCATTCAAAGCGGGAACCACACCCATGTATAATGTTACTAGCATCAAATCATAGAAAATGTCTACTGATAGAATGATCGACTAAATCGATGGCCCATCATCTACAACACAAACTAGAATCTGGACCGATGACTTGCATGACCTTATCATGGATCTGGGCTTGTTTGGACTGGGTTTATAGCCCCTTAAAAGGAGTGAGTTCATGATTCATCCCCTACAAGAATGATTCTAAAACCCCTTTATGAGAGTTCCCCACATTTAGCTTATAAAAACAGACCTCACAAGCATAATGGGTTTTAGTGGGATGTTAAAAAGTAGAGGCTGAGAAAACGCCAATAATGTTGGGAGTGAAGTAGATATGAAGAGCTGGTGGCCTTCATGTGGAATCCACACTCCCTTCCATTTACTAATGTTATCCCCACTACACTTCCTCACTAAGCTCAAAATGCTCTCCTACTCAGCAATCCATCTTCTAAAGCCATTCTACATGTTCAAAAAATAATAAAATATAAACTAAATGTAATACTCCCTTTAATCAAAGATGCCACTGTTGACCTGTGATTTTTTTTTCTAGGTCATGCTTCATATGTTGCTTCTTGTAAAAATTATTTTGAATATTTGTTAAAAAAATTTACTATTGTTATTATTATTATTTTGCAATTCAAAGGAATTAAGGTGTTAATTTTCTTTCTTCGATAATTAATTATTAAGGTGTTAATTAGTGACCCGACCCATTGTAACCAATTGGGTTTGGGGTGGAAATAATCTACATTGACCTGGTTTTGACCCGACCTGACACATTGTCATTCCTTAAAAGAAAAAAATTCTAAAAAATTGAAATAACAATTGTCTTGCATATAAATTAGATTAAGAAACTTAATGGGGAAGATGCCAGCTTGCGAAGTTGGTAAAGTCTGTGGGTGTCGTACCACAGACCTGGGTTCATTACCCTTCTGCACTTATACCTATAAAAAAAAACAAACAAAAAAAGAAACTTAATGGGCAGATTCCAACTGTTGAGCCATCTCCAAAAGGCCTAGTAAATGGTAGACAATAATTATTCCTTGATTGGGAGTCCTAGATGCAGCTAAATGTCCATAAGCAAGTCACAAATAAGAGGATTAAGGATCATTTGAACATGTATGAGACCTACTATATGGAAGAGATAATTTTGTAGCCTTGTTCTTGTTGGGTAAATGTCTTGTATTAAACCCGAGATATAACCCAGGATGACGATCCGCAAAACCGGAATATGACCTGAAAATTTTTGTATCAGATTTGGAGTCCGGATTTGACCCGCGTAGATTAGGGTTTTGGAGGTTTATATTTGGGGGTTTCTCGATTTCTGTGCCAGTTGCACCGTTCATTGTAATCTCTGTTTTCGATCATAGTGAAAGCTCTCTCTCCGTTTTCAGCTATGGATGTAGGCTTCAAGCCACCACGTAAATCGTCTTGTTCTTGTACGATTGCTATTTGTGTTATTTTCTCTCTTCTTCGTTGTTGCATATAATCCCAGATCTAGGTTTCCGCATAACAGTTCTAGATCATGGTTTACATTAGAGGATCATTACTTACTAGAGTTTGATTTTGGAAGATACCAAATTGACCTTCTTCGGCACCATGGGTTGCTGATAGAGGATCATTTCTTACTAGAGTTTGATTTTGGAAGATACCAAATTCATCCTCTTCAGCACCATGTGTTGCCGATACTATCCAATTTAGAGGATCATTACTTACTAGAGTTTGGTTTTTGGAAGAGACCAGATTGATCCTCTTCAGCAACATGTTTTGCTGATATTATCCAATTCATTAAATTATCCAAACAGTCCCCATTTGTGCCCATCGGTATTGACTACAGTAGTCTATAGTCCACATTAATAAATACCCTCCTTGAGGGCGTCTGTCTTCCACACGCCTTCATATCTTCTTCATCCTCTTTGTATTTGTAGTAGTTTTCTACTTTATTTCTCTTCCTCCATGGCAGCCCTAGAAGCTCGAGACCAACCAGCCATTGGCGACGCCAAACTACCAATCCCTGTCAATGATGTCGAGAGACAACCATGGCAAGAGTCCAAAGAGGACTTTGACTACTCCCAAAGGGCACAATGGCTTAGAGCCGCAGTCCTTGGAGCTAATGATGGGTTGGTCTCCACGGCATCGTTGATGATGGGAGTGGGAGCTGTTAAGCAGGACATAAAGGCCATGATCCTTACTGGGTTCGCTGGGTTGGTTGCTGGATCTTGTAGTATGGCGATCGGAGAGTTTGTTTCCGTTTACTCGCAACTGGACATACAAAAGGCTCAGATAAAGAGAGAGATGAGAGCAAGAGATGGGAGAGAAAACGAGGAAGAAAGTGAGAAAGAACATCTGCCTAACCCAATCCAGGCGGCTACGGCATCCGCCCTTGCATTCTCGATTGGGGCCACGATGCCGCTTCTGGCGGCATCATTTATAAGGGAGTATAAGGTGAGGCTGGCTGTGGTGGCTGTAGTGTCTAGCTTGGCGCTGCTGGCGTTTGGAATGGTAGGTGCAGTGTTTGGGAGGGCACCCGTGAGTAGATCTTGTTTGAGGGTGTTAGTTGGGGGCTGGCTGGCCATGGCTATAACCTTTGGGTTAACCAAGTTCATTGGGTCCAATTTGTTATAGACAGTATCTTTGTTGTTACTGTGTTCTGTATGTCACTTTGTTTTCATGCCGGGGACTGGGCAAATATGCAGGGGAAGAAGGTTCTTTTGCTGAAAGCAAAATGGTAGACAGTATCGTTGTTAGTGTGCTTAGCTTGTTACTTTGTTTTTCATGTGGGGGACTTTTACAATGTGCATGGGGAATTTGTTGAAAGAAACAGAGGGAGAAATGATGTTTAGTGTTATTATGTTTCTGTTGTTTCTTTTAGCTTTATCAATGAAACTCTCTCTCTCTCTCTGGGTGAACTTATTGGCATGGGAAGTCTCTTAGGATGTGACTATGGAACAGAAGATCTCATACTATAATATCTTAGAGATCAATTACAATTTATAAAGATATCATACATCATGCACATAAAGATGTTGAGAACATGGAAGTTGTGAGTCTTACTCATTTTTCCCATAGTTTTGATCTAAACGGAACCATAAAGGCTTAAAACTGTAATTTGTCAAAAAAAACGCATATAACCAGCAAAATCAGGTCAAAACCAACTGGTTTTTTACGAACCTGATTCTAATAAAACCATCCAGTTATTTTTATTTTTTTAACAAATTAAAAAGAAAAAAAAATAGAAACATGTCTTTCTAAGTTCCAATCCCACTTTCCGTAAATTGTTATATTTTTTGGTATTTCATTACATTTTTTGGTATGTCTAAAAGTTAGAAACCTAGTTATAAGCCTTCAAAATGCATTATGATTTGATTTATGTTTTTTGGATTTTACTACACTTGTGTTTGAAGAAAACCACATTTAGATCATATAAACTGACAGTCAAACCCGGTTGGTCCTCAACCGTCTACCTTACCGGTTCGATGACTGGTCCGATTGCCAAAACTAGGGTTGATATCCTCTGTGACACCCTGTGAGGCAAGACACAAGGGGGTGGGACCCATTCACTTTTGGGGGTGA
>JAOXJP010245049.1:0-22706 GCA_025762735.1 Platanus orientalis | reverse complement strand
GGGTTGAAGTATATTAATTACTGTATCTACTAACACCTTAAGGTTTTGGGAGAGTTGTTAATTCACTCTTAACAACATGATACCGTTTAGTGAGAATTTATTGTTTCCTTTTTTATCTGACTGGAATTTGGATTTATTTTATAATTTTCCATACAAGCTTGGATACAATACACATATCTGAACCAACATTCATCCTTTACTCCCAACTTTTCTATTCAAGTATCTGCCTTCAAATTCTGGAATGGTAGAAATGACGGTTTTATATAGTTAGGTTGCATTGCTTTAGTTTTACGGCAAGCTGATGCTATAAGACTTCTGATCCCCTACAGTTTCCCATTTTAATTGATGGTGTGGATATTTTTTATTTGAGATAGCTTTGTTTCAGCAAATTCTGATCTGATTATGGCATATTCAAGATGAGATCTTAACTTCCCTCACTTGGACTCGCAATATATCAATTTAGTAGATATGGAGATACCCAAGCTGTTACTTGATGCAATATGTCTTTCTCAAATATCATCTTCTATAATTCTGTATTCAGACAGAGTGTGTGGCTAACTTTAAGCTGCTTTTCCATTAAGTTTACTTGCTTTTTGTTCAAAATTGACTGTTTCCTTTTTCCTGAACTGGATAGTGTTCTTTTATTGTTTGAAGGTGTAGGTGGAAGTATTCTTTTCTACTATAGAATGTTTTTCATATGGTACATTCCTGGAATATTTTGTTACTGGAGCAATTAGTTTATGTCTTTTCTTATTGTACCTTCTTATGTTCATCAGTTAACACGTTGAAGCTTTGGTGGTGGAAGAAATAAAGGAACAGTCTAAGATTCTGATTGCTTTATTTTAGTATCACTTTGTAGCTGTTGTCCAATGGCGGAGAAGTCTTGTGTCAAGCGCCTCCAGAAAGAATATAGAGCACTCTGTAAAGTATGACCACAGAGATTATTTGTGTTCATTTGTTTTTCCTTTTTTGGTTTGTTTGATTTGAAACTTATAGTATTAGCTTTCACTAAAAGTTATGAAGAAGCCTTTTGTTTTTTTACTTCTATATCACATTCCTTCTCTTTCATTATCTTGCTATTGTGTGGGAAAACCCTTTTCGTTCTTCATGTTTCCGAGTTGGTGTTTGAGAGGTGCCTTTTTTTATTCAGTATAACATCTAAGATCAAAGTGGATAACAGCACTTTTTATCACTGGAAATTTATAAAAAAAATTAAGGAGCAAATCACGGATTGAGGTGTGTAGTTAGTAGAGAAGGCATTATTTATTCATGTCATGTATGATCATTGTGCTGCACTGCCATAAGATTTGGATCCTCATTCCTCACTGTTCTGCCTAGGTTGTTTGTATGCAGATTGTGGTCAGTCTAAGGACAGAAATTGAAATTGGTGTGTCTGTAGGAAGTAGGAAAAGCCAGAAGGATGATTCAATAAGAGGTTGGATTAAGGTTGAAGAAAAGGAAAGATGGGTTCTGGGTTCAAAGAATTATTCTGGTGATCGACCAAACCAAGATACCAGACATTCAACCACTGTCCCTGAGGGAGAAGAGAGTCAAGTGAGGGAGAAAGAAGGGGAGCATTTAACATCTTTGCTTTCTCATGCCACCCTGACCCTTGCTGTCTATGGTGTTACAACCTTAGCAGGATATTATCTGTTGGGGGCCTTTGGTGGGGATCAGTTATGACTCTCCATGTGATACCTTGTCTGAGACTTTCAGATACTCAATTGCCAACTTGGCATGCTCAGTCAACTGAATTGTGTTGTGCTGATGTATACAGCTAGGGCATCTAGTTTTTATATTGGTGTCCACATGCCACATGTTTGTATCTTCAGACATTTCCAGTCCCAAGCCCGAATAAAGGAGGAGGGTTGCATCAGGTTGAAAGCCGGCATAAAAACCCACTCAAATCATTTAAACATGAATCCTGGAAATTCGTTATTTCGATCTGATACTAGGGCGTGTGTCCCTACATACGTATGTTAACATCACTTAATGCATTGTGATGTTTGGCCAATTGGATAGCTGTAACTTTGTTTCAGGTTTAGAAATAGCAATGCGTTATAATGACTTGTCTCTTCAGTCTGTTTTTATGGACCGTTTACCACAGTTCTCAAATAAGTGGGAAAGTACATTTTTGATACATAATTAATACAATGATTCTTTTGCTACTGATAAAATAAAAGTGGGAAAGCGCATTCATTATCCCCTTATGCTTTGCTTTATTGCATAGACTCCAGAGTTTTCTTACAAATGTTTTCAATATCGTCTGTGTTTTCGTTAGTTCCCTAAATGAAACTTGAATTCTGTTTCAGGGTGCTGTTCTAATTTCTCTTTGTGACGGTTACTCTTATTTTATTTTTTTTCAAATGTATAGAGGCTAACTACTTGTTTATTATGATTTTGTAGGATCCTGTTTCCCATGTTATGGCATGTCCTTCACCAAATGATATCCTCGAGTGGCGTGAGTAAATTATTTATCTTCACATGTTTTGACTGAAATGGTTTGATTTTGGAATTTCCTTTAATTATAACAACACAACGACAGCAACAAATTAAATCATAAGCATTCATGTCTTTCTTGTTCTGCAGTTCTACTCTATTTAGGACCATATCTTCCATTAAATCAGAAGCACTCATGTATTTCCTCACTACTTCAGCCCCAAGTCATTTTTGGCCTTTCCCTTGTCCTTTTAACATCTTCAAATTTTACCATATAATTCCTTCTCACTGGTTCTGTCATTGGTCTTAATTTCACATTACTGAACTGATGCAGAACAAGAAACCATCCATAGTCAAATTTGATGGGAATCATAAACAGCCTTTAAAAACATATTCAAGGAGAAAGAAGGCTAGTCAACAAGCCTTGATATACTATGATGATGGGACTTGGGATCTCATTTGAGATTAATAATTTTATTTATGTTTTTTTATTGTTTACATGTGATTTTAGATGTGGGGTCCAATCATTAGGTTTTGTCATTTGAGTCTTTTTTTAGTGCTTTATTAAAGTTACATAGGTTTTAGACAAGTTGAGAGGGAGTGATAGAGGATTTTTGCACACTTTTCTGCGTAGGGTTAGTTTTGTAATTTTCTCCAGTAGGGCTGGATGCCTCACCTATTGGAATATATAAATGGTTCTCATAACTCCAGTTTTGGGGAATGAATGGATGAATATTTATTGTTGGCTACTACCACTGTTTGGTTGTATGATTCCCAAACCCTAGGAGTGATTCTAGGTGTTTCTTCTTCTTTATCCTCTTCTACTTCTTAGACTTCATTCATAAAGCAAGCATCCAACGAATTATGCTACATTGTAAATCATTCATACAGCTAAAAGATAAGTCTTTCTTGAAGTTCTGTTTCTTGTCTTGTTTATTTCCTTATAAATTTATTTCTTTATGTTTATTGGGCTGATTTCTACAGTTCTGTTCTGCTGGATTTTCTGGGACAGACATGAGTTATGCTTGTTTTATATACTTTTACTAATCCATTTGTGCTCAAATTTGGAGATTTAATTCGTCATTCAAAAACTTATAATCCTACAAAGTTTCAATTAATCTGAGAAGTCTAACCCTATTTTCTGTGGTGCCCTAGTCTTTCCAACAACTAGAAATTCTAGATTTTGTCTTTCTTTAATCTGTTTAATCCATATATTGAGGGCTACTTTCAACCTATCTGGACCTTGTTTAGATTCCTCTTGGGTCCATAACCCGTGAGACATTTGAGGCCTAGGCCATCCTGCATCAGTTTGGTATCAGAGCTTTTTGGTCCCACATCATGAACCATTTCAGTTGACTTTCTTTCATCTTGTCACCTATTGGTGGCATTGGTGCTACCTTTAAGTTCTTGCAATTGCATTCATTCCTGATTCTACTTTTCTAGTATTTCCACTCATCCATCTCAACATCCTCATCTCAACTGCATTCATCCTATATACGTGTTGTTTCTTGGTTGCCCAATATTGGGATATTCCCTTAATCATTATAAATGTTTGGTTTCTACATGAGTTATTTCTTCTGGGATGTTACCTCTTCACTTTACGGAAATAAATATGAAAGAGAAACTGTAAACATTAATTAAGGGTCTTTGTACTAGAATAGAATGAAGAATTCCATTACTGAGTAATAATACTGTTCCAGCATCCATATCTTTCCATCAATTTAGGCTTGTAGCTCATTTTGTCTGAACCTAGCAGTAAACTTGAATGAAGAACATCATGACTACCAAGGTGGCTAGCCATATGCTCATTTATAAAGAATTTTGATTTTTATCTCTTTGGCTTGGTGAGGATTAAGCAAGAACTTGAGAAAATTGCCAATTCAGCACTACCGGGAGCATGTGATCCTGACAACAGTGTAGATCAGTTTGACGACAAAAATTAGTGAGTAGGTAATGAGTCTAATGATATCTGCTTGTTCTTTTGAGCTGACTGCTTCAATTTAATGAACGACCAACTGGAGGAGACATTGATGAGTGACATCAACTGACATGAAAAGTAGGAAACATGAATCATGATTTCTTGAGTAGTTGGCTTAAACACTAGGATGTCAATGTGAAATATTTATTAATTATGAGTTTCCTCTTCAATGATCTATACTCTCCGGAGTGGTGGAGAATCTAAGGAGACTAATTGAACAAGGAAGTTTTATGATGGTGTGTAGATGGTTGTGGGCTTAGTTCATCACAACTTTAGGCTATGATTAATGGTTGGATATTGCTATTGGATTTTGGATGAGTTGAAGGGAAGGTGATGTGGAACCAGTTAGCAGGTTCTTGGGTTTATTTATTTGAGTTGGTAGAATCTTTAGTTGTTGTTTCTGTTTGTACTTGGTTATTTGTGTTTTTTAAAGACTTTAGTTGTAATTTCCTTACCTATTTAATAATCTTTTAATTGTTATTCGGGGTTTTATGTGTTATGGAATAGGTTTTAAAGTCTAAAGTCCCAAATCCATCATTTTTCTCATGGCCATATATTTAGGTGTCAAAAATTGTTCTTTTTGGTTTGATTTAGTGTTATTATTATTATTATTCTTTTACGATTACCTATTATACCAATCCAATATCTCGTGAATATAGAGTCTTCCGACTAATCGGTAATATATTTATGGTTATAAATATGGAGGAAATGCAGTGATATAATGGAGAATTTGATTAGTGAATTGAAATTTTGTCTTGAGCCCTGGTTTGGTGCTGATGCAGAACTCCTCTTGCTGTTTCTTGAAGGTGCTGATACACTTTCAAGGCCTCTAGGCGCTGATTCCTACGCTGCGTTGGTTGCCACTTGGAATGGAACCATATCATTTTGGTTTTCCATAGCATCTGAGTGCATATGAACTCCACCAAAAATGGATTCATTTCCATTCATCACCAAAATTCAATAAATAGTAGAAATGACTTCATTTGATAAAAACCTAGGATGACCTTATTCTAAATTTTTATTAACAAACCAGTAGGACTCCAGATGGATCCATCTTGTAGCATCATCTTATGTGTTCAAATGCTATTATCACCGTATATGTCCAGAACGTAGCTTTACCTTTTCTTCCGACCTAGGAATTTAAAACTAAATAATTTCATTCCAGGTGGCAACCAAACATAGCTTTAGAGTTTTACTGCAGGCAATCTTGAAGGAATTTTTCTTTCTTCCTTCTATTTTCTAGTTTATGTCTATTTTCTTGAATTTCTAAACTAGTTTCTTGATTTCTCTAGTTTAAGATTCTATTTCTTGAACTGCTTTTGTGATCTTTACTTCAAGTTCTAGTTTAAGATACTTGAATTATTTTCTCTATATTTTATCCTCTTAAATTTGAATATAGACCTAATCCTTCCATTATTTGTTATCTCATGCTACTATTCATTTCAATGATTTTCACTTTTTTTTAGATTATGTACTGGAGGGAAGTGAAGGAACGCCATTTTCAGGTATGTAATGTTTTCCCATCCTTTGTGGCATTGGGCGATGAGCATTTTTTAAATTTTCATTTGGACTATTTATTATATCTCTTTCCCATTTCTCATGCTAGTGACACCTCTCTCTCTCTCTCTCTCTCTCTCTCTCTCTCTCTCTCTCTCTCTCTCTTCCTGAAAATTCTTTTACACTCACTATCGTAAGGTGGATATTACTATGGAAAGATCAAGTTTCCTCCAGAATATCCATTCAAGCCACCCAGCATCAGGTACTATTATTCCCTGCTCTTCAATTTTGGTACTGGAATTTTTCTGTGGCTTTCAGCTGCAGTGTCTGTTTATGAAGAAATTGACTTGATTACTCCACTTGCAATAAAATTCTTTATTTGATGGTTAGCATGATCACACCCAATGGACGATTTATTACACAAAAGAAAATCTGCTTATCCATGAGTGATTGTAAGTATAGTGTGGAATTTTTCTATCTGGAAAGCATATTTTTAAGTGATGCATGTGGTAACTGATATCTCTTTACTACTCCAGTTCATCCAGAAAGTTGGAATCCTATGTGGTCTGTATCAAGGTAGAATCAATCTAAGATTTCATAATGGTCCTTTTGGAGTTATAGTTTTTTGTTTTGTCCTTTGTTATTCTCTAATGGAACTGTTTCATCACCTGCACAACTTCTTTGTATATGCTTTTTTGCATCTTTGTAGGAATGCTGTAACTGCTGAAGGAAATGCAACTGTTATGATGTGAAATAATCTTCTTATTTGTTAAGCACTTGTACTAACTTGTCTGTATGCCATGTATGCAGCATACTTACAGGGCTTCTGTCATTCATGGTGAGTTCATTGCAGCTCCTTATATTTTATTATTACTATTTCAATTTTCTTCTTTCTTTTTTTTTTTTTTTTTTTTTTTCGTAGAACATACTCTTTATTTATTTAGTGTAGGCCCTGTATTATGGTTTCTGTTTTTTTCTTTTCATGGAATACCTTATGCCTTAATCTTGCTAGTAAACACATTCTATGACTGGGCTTAAATAGAACAGGTGCCTAAACATTTTGCTAATTGACCCACAGCTAAACAGACAATTGGTTAGGATTGGGTCAAGTATTGACCAGAACTCCTATTTGATCACAATCTACCATTTTTCCTGATCTTGTGATCTTTTGTTAAACTTGTAGGGTTGAAACTGGCTTGAGTTATTTGACCTTAAAAGTTGAAAGATTAACTTGGCATAACTTTGGGTTTTTGAACTCCATGCACTTAAGCTGTATGTGTTTTCTTTTGTGTACTGGTGCCTAAAAGAGTTAAATAGGAACGTGTGAGGTTAGGCTTCAGGACTACAAGACGCATGAGGTGTAAGCTTCATGATTAGTTATTTTTTAAGTAGAATGTGAGTACAGAAAATTTGAAAAACATCCAGAAAGCAATGATATGTTTGCATGTGTTTGTGTAAGTGATTTCAAGTTTCAACAATTGCATAAAAAATAAAAGCTGAAGGACACAAGGTAATGACTCAACCAAGAGTCCTTTAAATATCAAAAAAATGAATGATGCTCAATCATATATTTTTCTAAAACAGTAATAAAATGGTGGATTACAATTCCAAGAACTGGTTGCAAAGTCACAAAAAAAAATACCTTACAGGCCTATGCTCCAAAACTTTTAACTTCTTTTGCAGATACTCTTATTGTAAAACCTTTAAAGGGTTTAAAACCCTAACTATTGTAACAGAGTGAATAAAGTATTAGCTTAAATGAAAAAATGAAAGAGTCTTTGAAGTCCTAATCCTATGACAAGAACCCTGTCTTCGACCAAAGCATGAGGCCCATGCCCTCAACATAAGGCAGGAGCCATTTGAGAGCCTCTAAGGTTGTGCCTCCAGGAAATTTACTTGGCCTTGCCTTTAGGTGAGCCTCAAGGCATAAGCATCACACACATTTTAAGACAGTGATGTATAACTTCAACAAATTTTAGAAATGAAAGTAGTGAGAAAAACAGACCAAGCAGTATTCAGTGGTTATGTTTTTCAATGCAGGAAGGTAACTCTCTATCATTTGCTTTCTTATATCAAATATCCAATAAATAAACTTTTAGTTCTGCCTTCCATGAAATTGGCTTGGTAACTTAACGAGAAAATTGGTTAACTGGTGGTCAGCTCTGTTGTCTTCACTTGTAAAAAATATGAAAGTCCGATATTTAATTAATAACCAGAGCCACCATTGTTACAAGACCATCTGCTCAGATCCCCACCAAATCAATTAACTTTCGAATTGGATTTCGGAGTCCAAGTTCTGTGATTCATTCCGCAATGGTTGGGAGTTGAAAAGTATTACATCCTTGTATTTGAAGCATATTTTAAGCTCATGCAGAGAATTTCCTTGCATAGTTTTTTGTTCTTTTTTTACCTCCTTATTCTAGTGTTCCTTTTTGCATTGCAGATGGACAACAGTCCCACCACTGGCAGCGTTTCCACTACTGTTGCTGAAAAGCAACGGCTGGCAAGGACTTCACTTGCTTTCAATTGTAAGAAGTAAGCCCCTCATTTTTTCAGACCAGCTCAGCCCAGTCTTTGCAAAAAAAAAATAAAAATAAAAATTCCCCGTTAAGGATCTTAGACCCACCTTGAAACATTTCTGCTATCAAATCCTGAGTTGACATATGGCGGTGCCTTATTCTGCAACATACATGATGCATGTGAACCATCTATGCATCAGTCCATACTCTTTGGATGGGCCATTACCTAAGTGTGATGCTGATGCAAGGTTTTAAATTTCAACAAATTTCCTAAATTAGGGAGGCCATTCAGGTCTCAAGTCATATCAAACTTAGTTCGTAACTGATATTTAAAACCTTGTGCTGAAGATTCAATTTTAACCATTAAATTTTGGCCTGTATAGAGCTAGAACCTCGATGTTTAGAAAGATTTGATTGAGGGTTGCAAAGAAGTCTGTACATTTGACCGATTGGAATACCTGATCAGTATCTTTGGGCTTTAGTCCATTCAGAAGGTAGCATTGGGCTTAGTCCATTCAGAAGGTCACACACTTGTTGAAGTATCAGGGTTGGTACAAGTTGGCTCTGCGTATTTCTTATAGGGTGATGGCACAACTTTCCTTATAGCATTCTGACAATCTGTTGTCGGACTTGACAAAGAGTATCTGACATGGTTTCTCACGTTATTCTAGATAGTCCTGCCTAATATTAAATCTAGAGGAATCAAAGTTCTCAATGAATAGACCCTTTTTTGGTAAGTATGGATAGACCCTGATGACCGAGGTTTACCATCCTCATACCTTCATATAGCACTTGTAGGTGTATCCACCATCTGATGTGTCCCATGTAGGAAATTGTGTGCCAAAGCCAATCTGAGGTAACCATCTTTCTATATATCTATTGTGGACCAATCATTCATCATACATCTGATTGTTTGAAAGAATGTGAGAGACTGGATTTGTGGCACAATAGCAGATATGCGACATATCTAAGGCCTCTGTGGTGGGAGCTAGAGATGTCCTCCTCTAACATGGGGCTATAAATGCTCTCTTCAAACGTTTGCGTGACATCTCATTCTCTTTTTTAAATTGCAGTGCAATATTTCGAAAAGTGTTTCCTGAGTATGTAGAGAAGCACAACCAGCACCAGCTTGCAGTGCAATCTGGCTCAAAGCAGTTGTTACCGATTCAGTCCCCAAAGGAAGATCGAGCAAGCTTACGAGCAACACCTGGAAATAGCACAAGACAAGAAGAAAACAGAGGAATCCTAAATGACCCAAGAAACAACAAGAGGGGGTCACAGAAATTCCCCTTCTGGATACTGCTGTTGCTGGTTTCCATCTTTAGTATTGTGATGGCCCTGCCTCTGCTCCAACCTTGATTCCGACCAGAGATGGGAAAACATAATTTTCATTATCCATATACAGGCTCACAGTGATGCTGAAAGACAGTTTTAAAACCTATATAGGATTTGTGTACCATACTATCATGTAACAAGCTGCTCTTATATTGGAGATGGAGGAACAGTTGGAAACCCGTAGCTGCTCTCTCCTACGATTTTGTTGGTAGCATATGTTGTCTTAAAACATATATTTTTGGTGACTTGCACTTTTTGGGGATGATTTTTACTTTTTAGTGTTGATGTGTCGGCCCCTGATCAGTCTTACCTTAGGGTGATCTCAGTCAGTCCTACCAAATCTTCAGGGGTTTATAGGGTTAAAACCATAGAAAAGTGTTCAAATGAACATATTATCCCTCTTTAAAAGAGGCACTGAATTCAAAAAACCATGCCAGCCTCTGGTGTGGGACACAGGGGGATACAATTTCCACACACAAAATATCGTGGCCCCTATGACTTGGAGGAAACAGCTGTTCAGTTCTTGGAACTTACGAGGGAATAACTTAATCCAAACAATAAATAAAGCATAACCATGGCCATCGTGTAGTATCTTGTTTTAACCAATTGACAACGTTCACCGTATTGCCTTCAAGGATAATGCACTTAACCAAGATGAATGGCCAAAGAGAGCTAATGGGCTGGCCTGATATCCTCTGTGTCGCCCCCCTCTGCGACGCTTGAGCACCGAGACAGAGGGGGGGAATCAATTCACTTTTGGAGTTGTCACTTCACCCCTAAAAACTGAATTGATTACCGGCATCTGTCTTGGCTCCCGAGCGTTGCAGAGGGGGGTGGCACAGAGGATATCGCCCCACATCTTGAAACAGTCAGCCCCAAATTTTGGCTCATGCCTGTTAGGTTGTCACTATTTTCCCTCCAATCATATGTAGGCATAGCATGATCATTAGAAATTTCAATAGAGGTGGTACAATAGACCCACATGCTGGCCAAGACATTAAGTAGAGGTGCCATATCAAGTGCACCACACTCCTGATGTGACCACTCAGGAGGGGAATCAAAAACCTTCAAAAAGTGAATTGATTTCGCCCCCCAAGTGGTCCCATCAGGGATGTGGTACATACGATTTCATCCCGTAAGTAGATGGACAAATAACCTCTCCGAAGTCTTCCGAAGCAATTGATTGCGGTGGAATTCACTCAAACCAAAACATTGGAGATTCTATAGAACTCACCCAAATGGCCATTCCCTAGCCTTCTACTACCATCACCACCGAAACACACAAGGTCCTGAAACCTTACCATCAACCAATCCCTGCTTTTACCGTGTTTCAAAATACAGGACTTCTTAGTCAGCGATGGACGTATTTCTAAGCATAAATGCCTAATGGTCATATCACTTTTTGCCGCTTCTCACAAGACACAGGGACAACGTTTTCCCTTAAACACTTTCACCTAATTTTACTCTTTTGATCCTCTATTTCTCACCCCTCGCGTTCTCGGGAATTATGCATTCGGATGGTTGATCACTCAACACATTTCGAAATTTATTTTTGATTAGACCACTGCAATTAGTGGATCGTAAAATCTAAAACGCACTATAATAATGCAAGCATTGGAGTTTGGACCACTCGAAACGGATGATAAATTTGAGACAGACCTCTATTATCGTGCATTGATTGATACATGATGTGTTTTTGAATTTGATGTCTTTTATTGACCACCTACTTTTTCAACTGAACACTTTTTTGGACCCTTTTACCCCCAAAACAAGACATGTCTGTTTATAATTCATCATATAAACTACAGAAGCATTTTTATCACAGAACATTTGCTTCGTTTTAGAAGATGTTTGAAGAGGCATCAATGGATGATGACATCAACCCTTAAAAGAACCATGTGTCATCATTAATTAGGACATGACTCACGAAGACATTTAGCGCAATGATCTATCATTCCGTGCCTACGCATATCAGGCCTTAAAGGCTGATGACTCATCATCAGATATTTATTAATGACACATGACATCAACCTAATATCATGTAGCTATTCCATTTGGTCTCTCAAATATCACAAAATATCTCATTTCTAGATATTTACAACCCTGTCATTAGAATTAGGTAATCCCTAATCCACCCCTTGTGACGCATGATAACCCCAATTAGCAGGAACCATATAATGCCAACTTTTGTTTGTTTGTAAGAGGTGACTTCTCTCTACGTTTTGAGCGTCTTGGGGAAAAGAGTTTGATAGGGAAGAGTTCCAACGTTAATTAAAACTCAATAAAAAAAGAAGAAAATAGGAAGTGTCATGACTAAGCTAGTGTTCGGTCTTTTCAGTTTGAGTTGAATTTACATTATTAGGAACACATAACCAAGGTTTGCGACAGTGATGGACTCGACTTTGAAGAGATTAATCCACATCCCGAAACTCATCTTTGACTCTTGACTTGATCTATTCAAACTCTTACCACTCTTCTTTCTTTCAATAATTCTTGTATGCTTTTTTATTTTTCTTGACATCACATTATTCTTAACAATACATTATCATTCACAAAATGCAGCAAAAATTTATGACATTCATAATCAAAACATCTTATTATCTATATGCAACGGAATATAAAGCAACATTCATATTCTCATAATCTTATTCATTCTTACACAACGGAATACTTATCTTCAAGCATAAAGATCTAATATCATATTTATTAAAATGTAAAAGAGCATGCTAATCTAATCAAACTTAAACCATAATCAATAAAAACACATATCTCTCATCAATGCACTATAAGAATACAATTGTAGAAAATCTTTATTACAAACTTATCGAAATGGAAATACTAAAATAAAATATCTTTTCTTATCATAAAATCCTTTCATCTTCAAAAAAATCATGCATTCTAGGAATAGACATTGGTATGAGATCCCTCCAATAACTAAATTTATGGGGTGTCAATTAGAGTGAACTTGACGGACTCAATATATAATTATACAAAAAGACTTGAAGTGAAAAGTGAGTAAGACATGATACATATGAAAATATAAGCATGTAAACTGAAATAACAATGAGAGTAACAACCTAATAAGTAATTATGTTACATCCTTGAAAACTTTCACGGTGTGCACTCTTCTTTTCACTTTTTCTTTTGTATTTTTTAACTCTTCATTTATGTTACATTCGTTTTATGTCATTCATAATATAGTTTTTACTTCTTTTACTTTACTTCCTTGACATATTGTCCTTGGTTCATTTGCCATGTTTTCGCTTACACTTTTCATCATATAAATTATTATTGTTATTCTTTTCTTACTTTTGTGTTCATTTCTTAAGCTTTATCTTTCATTTTTTTCCTTGTATGAGTTCATTCTCATCCTTTTTTTCATTTTCTTCCACACTCATTCATTTACTAGGTTGTACATTATCATTCTTTTCTCTTCTTGCACCATCATTTAACCCCCCCAATGGTGGGATCTTTTCATTTGATTAACTCTCAATGATAGGTTATTTTTATTCTTTGTCATTAATTGACCTCTAGTGATAGGGTCTTCTCATTCTTTGTCATTGATCAATCCCCAATGATAGGGTCTTTTCATTATTTGTCATTGATTAACCTCCAATGATAAAGTCTTTTAATTTTTTCACTTTATTATTATATATAATAAGCATAATTCAAATTTACTTTCTGAATATCACAATTACTTTTCATTTAATACATTAAAGAGATAGTCCAATTCAAGAATCTGTTATAAACAATCAATAGAAGAGATGCTCATAATGGAATTTAAAGAATTATGAATAATAATCAACATCTCCATGAAGTGCTGATATAAGACAACAATTCATCAATATCTTTAAATTTAATAACTTGAAAATAAGGCATATCATGAAACAATGGGGTAATAAGCAAATAAATTCATACACTTCAATCATACGATGGAAACATTGTGAATATTAAGCATAAATCATAAATAGAGCAAAGTAGATCCCCAATTGAACATTCAGATTCAATAAAAATATAATGTTTCACTCACAATTTCTCACAAACAATCCAATTCTCTATTATACATGGATCAAAACATAAATTTAAGTATTAGGGTGGGAAATTGCTTATACTTTCCATAAAACCATTACATACTTTAGAAAGCTCTTAAATCAAGGTCATAAAGAAGTCAATCAAATCATGGAAATCAATCAATAATAAAAAAATCAAGTCAAGATTCTAAGATCTGAATAAGAGAATTCAAATCACAATTATCCATGGAGGATCAAGAAGATCAATCACAAATAAACAATAGATGATTAAGAAGCAGTTATAAGATCCTAAGAATGAAGATTCAAATACTTCTTACATAATTACTTACTTCTAAAATCCTAAGAAAGGAATTCAAATTCTCTTTAGATAATTACTTACTCTTTCTTCACACTTCCCTTCAATGAAAATCTCTTATGCAAAGCTTATCCTCAAGCCCTCTTCCCTACAAATTTTACATAGACTTGATCAATATCCATAGTAGAACATCACCCTAACAACAAATTTCACAAATCTTACTTGCTATGGTCTTAATATAAGTAGAATGGGGCTTACATTGCTTGGGTGAGCTCCTCTCCCTTTTCTTCTCAATTCTCTCTCATTTCTATTTTCTTTCTTGTCTTAGGTGTATTCTAACCCAATTAGATGTAAAATTGGTATAAACACTCATAGTACAAAATAACCATTTATAGAAAGATTCTACGTGAAATGAGAGAAATCCCTTTTTTTCGAATCTAGTAACCGCGACAGCTCACCACTAATTGCGAGTGCTCGAGGTCCCTCTCGCAAGCCCACATGAGATGCCATGAGCGCTTGAGATCACCCTCCGTGAGCCCCCCCATTGTGGCTTAAGCACTCGGCCTGTGCTACTCCAGATTTACAACTTTTTGGAATTTTCCTACGACCACTCGCCTTATGCTTGCGACCGCTCACAGTGCCACACTACGACTACTCACAAGCCTTCACGAGTGCTCGATGTGGCCATGACTTCTCTGGTTGGGTTCATCTTTGGTCCTCCAAGGTCTCAAGGTATTCAACCCCTAATTGGGCAGGTATACTAAGTCACTAAGGTCCTCTACAGTTCTCAAGTGCCTTCGAGTCAAGTCAATTTAACATATAAACCGCATTTACTCAATGTGATGCATGTGCAAGGTGTTATAGGAAGAAAGGAAGAGAGAAAGTTTAATCCCCTCTCCACTTTCTACATGTGAATAAGGAGTCACCCTTTGACCCAACCTAGTTTAACCTGCCTCTTTCTAACTTCAAGGAGAAAAACCTCTCACCTCTTTAAGCCTTCCACGTGAGCAACCCATTCAGGTAGGAATTCTTACATATATTTCTTTCCTTATCCTTTAGATTATCTTTCTCATTTTTATCTTTATTTTTTCTCATTTTTCTTTTGCATTAAGTTTGGAAATACATATCCTTCCTATCTATACTTATCGTTTTGTTTTGTTGTTGCATGAATATATGTCCACCATAGTCTAAAGTATTGTTATATATAGCTTGGAAGTAGTTCTTATGAATGCTTGAACTTGTTTCCACACGAATTATAACTTTCATGTTGTTCCCAGTACGGTTGATTTAAATCACCCATAGACACCTTACGGGTGGTTATGATTGACCACAAATACCTTGCAGGTGACCCATCCCTTCCAACCATCTCACTTTATGATTTTGATAATGTTTTGCCCTCGTAAACCCCTACTTTCCAATAGAAAGAGATTCATTGACTAAGAGCCTATAAGCAATCATGAACATCTATTGATATTCAGTGAGTAGTCAGGACCATCTACAAAGAATTGGTGGACAGTCATAAACCCACAAAGTAATGTGATTGATTTAGTAAATCAATCACAATACTGACTAGAAACCCGATATCATCTCCTTCCCTCGAATGCTCGTTATATTTTGAATATGCCAATTGAGATTCGAAATATAATATTCTTAATTAAATCTTTATTTGAAATTTGATTACTCTTTCCTAAAGTGTTTTAACATAATCGTTGAAACACATTTATATATTTTATCATTACTCTCTTTCCATTTTGCATGAATCAAAAAATGTTGATTGTGTCATTCAATAATCTCTTTCCAATTTTATTTAAAATATATTATCATATGGAAAGCTAATAAATAATAATTGTTGGAGAATATGGAGAATATCATAACAACTATCCATTCAATGTCTTGATCGTTGAGGCATTATAAAGAGTATCTCTAATGACACTCCAATGTTTACAGTTTGAACATTAAAGCATTGAATGGGGAACACTATCCAACGGCCAGAAATAAAAATGTTGGAGGAGAAAACGTGATGGAGGAAATAGATAAATATATCCGACAAGTTTGAAGAGGAGATAAAGGGATCAAAGCATAAAAAGCCTTCTATGGAGAAGAAAACCCAAAGCTTATAGCTTTCTTGTTTATATATTGTCTTGATGAATTTTGGATTGTTTTCTTTGAGTTGGAATCAACATATATCACCATTTGATCGTGTCTCTATTGGTGTGCGGACTTAGAGGCACCACATTGTTGAATCTTAGGGCAATCGTAGAGGAATCCTAGCTGCACCAATCACAAATTGAGGACGACAAAAAGCATCCTTGGATGTGCCTCCATGCCAAAACCAATAAGTCTCTCTAACTCTATTTGTTTTCTTTTCAATTGTACTGAATACATTTTAGTTTCAATTGATAGTTGAATTGTTCAAGAATTGATTCGATTTAGGCTTTAAGATATACTGTTGCAAATTGGATTCCAAATCCATGTTGATTTGCATTTTGTGTATTTGATTATACTGTTACACAACACATCAATTGTTCTTGAATGATATTCTGTTGTCAACACTTATTATATTAGATTTATTATCATCTATTTGCATGTATAAAGCACACTAATACAACAATGCTAACATGCGGTGTTTATCTTTTGGACAACAACACAAGAATCAAGGTATGCATACTTCTTCCTCTACACTAAAATAATGGTAGTAAAGCTTAGAAATAAGTAAAGAACATAAGTGACATGAAGTGTTTTGGTAAGTGTATTGGGGTGCCCACAAAATTTCCAAACGTACCCAAACCACTTCCATAGAAACTCAAGTTGTGGACCAACATTAGTCATATAATACAAAGACTAGTATCATGTTTATCACAGGATCCAAAACGTAGCAAATAATGTCTTACTCCATCGTTAAAGAGATTGATGACGACTTACACACACACACTACAAAGTAAAGCTACATGCAGTTTGATCCTGACAAACCAAACCTATTAAACCTAGGGTTTTTAAGCAGTTTTGACTGTAATCTCAAATTCAACTATAGTTTCTTTAATAACATAGGGGCCCAAAGAAGGAAAGATTATCAACTATAACCACACCAATTTTAATAGAATAAAAGGGGGTAGCCCATAAGTGGGATGCTAATCACATTTGATCCCTTTTTTCCTTTATCCACAGGGAGCGTGTGCTTGGAATTTCGAGGGAGTTGCTAATACTAGCCCACATGCCTCATCTCTAAAGATCATTCCAACAACAAACCTAGAATGTGCTCCATCAATATTGAGTTACACATTGTTGGTGAGGGACAAACCAACTTCTATTTAGAAAGGAGTTGACACAATTGCTTTCCGAGTTCTCCATCTCAAAAAGCTCTCACATAATTCTATTAGCAGAGAAAAACGTGGGGCTTCATTTGGGTTAGCATCATTGAAAATAACACCATTCATTTCTATTCAAATTGACCAACATAATGTAGCAATATACTAATTATGGCCCTAGCTTCTTTCTTTCTTTCTTTCTTTTAAGCAATTTTCAAGCCAACTTTTGATCCATTCCACAAAAGATAGATGTGATATTTGGAAGTTTTAAAAGAAGGTATGGGAATTGAAACATATTTTCTTAAGTTTATGACATGTCAAAAGGTAATGTAGAGTGGTTATACGGGGTCATCAATCACTGCCTGCTTTAGGTCCTCAAAAGCTCTTTAACACTCTTCCGACTAGTGCAGTGCCAAGCCTTTTGCAATGGGTTATCAACCTATCCTTAGTATAGAAATGGGTTCTTTGCAAAAAAGAATTACTTCTACCAAAGATGGATTCATAACTTTTATTCAAGCAGTTTATATACTTGCGGACAATTTGACCAACCCTGCTCCTGCCACGACATTTTCACATTTATGTTGCTACCGTACTATCAAGAGGATTAGTTGCCAAAAGGATCTATCCAGCAATAGAATTATTAACGTTGCATTTGGGGCATAAAGAGGAAGATGCAATTTTTTTAGTCATATTTCCATTAGTAGGGATAATGTCATTGGAAGCTTTTCATAGGAAAGTTTTTTTATTTATGGCAGTGCATTTAAGTTCTATGTCATTTACCAAAAAGCAGGATGATGATTAAATTGAGGTATCACATTGGGGGAAGATTGATTGGAGATAATGGTATAAGCAATGAGAGAAGATAGATGAAGGTATTTTTTTTATTGCTTATATTTCAGCATGCGAGATTTTAGAAGCAATTGGAGATAACTCCTACAATTGGGATTTGGAGTTTATTAAGTCCTTTACTTTTAGAATATGAGATGTTAGAGGTCTTGGAGAGAATAGTTTGAAATTCGACATATTTAAGATCCATGGATCCTCCCAAATATTTGTATTAAATTTCCATTGGCTACATCTTTGTGGATTCCTTTCAAAATATTGTCTTTAACTCTAATAATACTTTTATATCAACATGAGCTACTAGGTTTGCTTTTGTATTTTTAAAAGTTGGTATATAGGAAGTACAAAGATTTCAAAAGCCTAGCCCAAAGTGAGTCAGGATTTGTGAGGAGGCACCAAGCCAACTTGGCTAGAAGGGTTTGGTTGAATGCATGAAGGTCCTTCAAACCATACCCTTGTTTAACTTAGTTATTGTGATTGTTGACCATTTGAGCTACTTTATTCCGGAATAGGAGTTTGAGGACCACCAAAATTTATTTTGAAGTGATTTAATTTTTTTGGTTATTTTGTTTGGGATTATGAAGAAAGGCATAGTGTATTGTTAAGATTGCTAAGATGATAGATTTGAGAAGGATTTTCTTATACCAATCTAGTTGAGAAGGTTTGTTTCCTTTCCAAGATTGAATTTTAGAGATTACTTTCTTATTGGGGTAGGAAAGAGATCAGTCTAGTTTTTTCCATATAAAAGGAGTCCTTAGTATTTGGATGAGTTTTCTTTTGGTTTAATTTTTATCTTAAGATGGCAAGTCTCATTGGGGGTTTAGGGACTGAAAATAAATCTATTTATTATAGTTGATTTCTTGCCCAAAGGTCTTGTAGTAGGATCTAAGGGTCGAAAATATTTTGTTAATGAATTGGCTTGATATTTTAGAGTGCAGTTATCATCCACAAAGAAAAAGTAAGAGATGGGTGAGCTATTATTTTTTAGTTTAATTCTAAAATTAGAGTTGTTATTTACGATAGAGTTGAGCAAAGAGGAGGGACCTTCCAAGCAAATTATTTGGAGGAAAGGTGATAGAGGAACTTCTTGCCCAATGCCTCTTGAAGGTCTAAGGGATTCATGAGGGCTACCATTGATAAGAAACACGAGATAAGCAGTTATAAATCCAAGTTTGGGCTGTAATGAAGTTAAGCATCTTGGAATCCAAAAACAAGTAGAGAGAACAAAGAAGATGGACTCGGCACAAACAAAAATGAGGCAGTCTCTTTCATCCCTAAAGATCATTTCTAACTCTGCTTAATCTTTCATAGAGGAATCAACAAGAAACAACACATGTATTGAGAGTTGTTGTATGTTTAAATATATTTAATTCAAATTCATTATAATTATAAATATAGAAATTAAAAAATATTATTAAAAATAACTATAGAAATTAATGTATTAATTACTATATAATATTTATTCTAAGATTTTAATTTTAATTTGATTTGTCATCATTTGACTTTTGATTTGATTTTTTTGGTTTAATGGAATAAACTGTTTTCTATAGTTAAGAAAACGAATTAATTGATATAGTCGTTTTTTGTCTATTAAAGACATAAATTCTCTGGCTGTTATTTGACTATTAGAGGTAAATAAATGGGTTAGCCGTTATTTAACTGTTAGAGACAAATAAATGGGCTAGCCATTTATGACTATTGGGAGACAAATAACGGGCTATAAGTATGGACCATTAATAGGTTCCAACAATTATATGGGCTAACTTTATAAATACCCAAGAATATATGTGTATTATATGCAAATTAAATATATATTATTACATTTACATTATAATTGAAGTTTGTCTAAGACAAAGCACTGCAGTAGAGACGTCACTTGAGACCGTTGAATCCTGAAGCCTAACCGTCTGCAACCCTTTTGCACTGAGAAAGAGATCCAAAGGGGGCGAAATCAGGTTTAAAGACAGTGTCTCAGACATGCCTCGGTCAACACTTCACGAGTACCATTGTTCTACTTTATTCTGAAAATTTTATGAGTAATTTTATGCAAATATTTTTGTAATCTATTTTGTATTTGTGTTATTGTTTAGCAACCTGAGGTATTTTTTTTATAACAATCTTAAACTTGGTTTTATCTCGAGGTTGCTTTACAATAACTACAAATCAATTACCTATACCAGAACTATTCAAGCTAGAACCTTTTGATGGCCGTAATTACCAGAGATGGTGGCAAAAACTTTTGTTCATTCTTGAGACTATATTCGTGTCATGGGTACTTATTGAACCAAGACCTTCTGAACCCATAGATCAACATAAACCTGCTAGGTTCGGGGTTAGTAATTCTTGGGATTCTGCAAATCGTCTCTGTGAAAACTACATCCTAAATGCTCTAGAAAATGACATCTATGATGTTTATTGCAAGATGAGACATGCCAAAGATATTTGGGATACATTCGCCAAAAGGTATGTGATTGAAGATGCTGGGAGTGAGAAATATGTAGTGGGAAAATTTTTAGACTATAAGATGGTTGATGAAAAATTAGTTAAAGACCAAATTACTAAATCCCAAAAATTAGTGAATGAGTGCCTAACAAAAGATATGATCATGAATGAAAAATACAAATCTGCAGCCCTTATTGAAAAATTACCACCGTCTTGGAAAAACTATAGAAATTCCTTGAAACACAAAAGAAAAGATTTATCTTTAGAAAAATTCATAGTCCAGATTCAAATAGAGGAAAGAAATAGATTGGAGGATCATTCTGAAAATACTTAAGACTACCTTAGTGGTGCCCGACTCGTTGAAGATGATTCTGGGAATGTTGGAAGAAGCAAAACCAGGTTCCAAACCTAGAAGTTTGAATATAGAACTGGTTCTGCTAAATTCAACAAATCTGGAAAATACTTAAGAAAATTATTAGAGGACATTGTTTTACTTATGGAAAACTAGGACACCATTCTGTAGTATACAAGCATAGAAAGACAAATATGAAACATGGAACTCCCAAAGCAAATCTGACTGAAGAAGATGAGGTTTTTGTTGTTGTCATCACATAGACCAATTTAATTGGTGATAACCAGGATTGGGTCCTGGACACCAAAGCAACTCGCCACATATGTGGTGATAGGTGATTATTTACCTTCTACGAAACTGTGGGGGATGGAGAGCACGTATTGATGGGTGTCTCTCATGGCACTCCTGTTGTTGGAAAAGGAAAAATAATACTGAAATTGACCTTTGGAAAAACCCTTGCACTCTATGATGCTTTGCATGTTCCAAAAATTTGTCGTAACTTAGTTTCTATTTTTTTACTTAAAAAAGTAGGAATGAAAATGGTGATTGAAGCAGAAAAAATAATTATTTCAAAAAATGGGGTTTCTATTGCGAAAAGCTATTGTAATGGGGGGTTGTTTTATTTTGAGTGTTAATAAAAATGAGTATACATCTTCTTCTGCTGCTTATATTGTTGAGTCTAGTGATATGTGGCATAGTTGTTTAGGGCATGTGAATGTTGGATACATAAAAAATATGAAAAACCTAGGATTTACTCCTAAACTCAAAATAAATGATATGAACAAGTGTGAAACTTGCATTGAATCAAAATTTACAAATAAACCACATAAACTTGTTCAACGTGAAACGGAATTACTAAGTTTAATACATACAAATTTAGCTAATTTAAAAAATACTATGACTAGAGGTGGTAAACAGTACTATATAATTTTTGTAGATGATTTTTCTAAGTTTACAAAAATTTATTTACTTAGAAACAAGAATGAAGCATTTGATATGTTCATAAAATACAAAACTGAAACAAAAAATCATTTAGGTAGAAAAATAAAAAGACTAAGGTCAGACAGGGGAGGAGAATATGAGTCAAATCCCTTCAATGAGTATTGTGAACAAAATGGAATAATACATGAAACCATGACACCTTATTCCCCTGAACAAAATGGCATAACAGAAAGAAAAAATAGATTCCTTAAGAAATGATGAATTGTTTATTAAACAGTTCTGGCTTACCACCTAATATATGGGGAGAAGCTATAGTCTATGCATGTTATATACAAAACATAATACCTTACAAGAAAACTAGGAAAACACCCTTTGAACTTTAGTTCAAATGAACACCAAATATAAAACAGTTGAAGGTGTGGAGGTATTTTGCCAAGCTTGGTTTACTAGAAACCAAGAAAAGAAAAATTGGTCCTAAGACTATTGATTATGTTTTTATAGGCTATGTTGAACATAACGCAACTTATAGATTTATGGTGATAAAATCTAAAAATAATATTTTATAGCCAAACACCATAATTGAATCTCGAGATGCTGAATTTTTAGAAAATGTATTTCCATTAAAAAAGTTAAATAGAAACGAATTAAATATAAGAAAATATAAATGTTGAAAATAATGTATTAGATAATATAAGTGAAAAAATTGCAAAAAATGAAGAACCTAGAAG
>JAOXJP010245030.1:0-22707 GCA_025762735.1 Platanus orientalis | reverse complement strand
AATCAATTCACTTTTTGGAGGTTTTTGATTCCCCCTCCTGAGTGGTCACATCAGGAGTGTGGTGCACTTGATATGCCATGGTGGGTCCCAGTCCCAAGCTATGGTCATTCATCCCAGTCTGGATCCTCCAAGACGGTTTTGCGAGCGGTCTACACTCTACAGTGCACGTGTAATCCAAAAAAATCAAAACCTCCGGACTGTTTTGAAGTACATATACAAAAGACCAGACCACCACAAAACAGTCTTGTGAACAGGAGAGGATCGGAGTGCATCCAATGTCAATGTTTGGCAGATGAAACAACCGACACATATATGTAAAAAGTGATTTATACTTTTTGGGAAGATGATTTCTACTTTTTCATGCCATATAGTTTTTACATCCTTCAAAACCGTAACAGGTGAGGGTCAATAACGGGACATACCAAATGCCTGCTAGACACAATTGACGTACCGAATGCTAAAACCATTTGAACGATTGATCACAAGTTCACATTTTACACATGAGGAGAACTAGTGCTGATCTTGATGATGGGAACCAACGTATCTGGAAAAAGTGCCTGTCAGACGTCACTAACTCATAACCCAACAGTGAATCGGCCCTACATGTTTACCAAAAAAAAAAAAATTCGGCCCTACATTGGAGATTTCTAAGGACAAAAATCAATGTGATTGGTAGACTTTTTCGAGGTCATTTATAAGAAGTAAAAACCAATGATGATGATTCCGTTGAATTGGGCATTTTCACCCTCATCAGAGGCTGACCCATCAAGTCTTTGCTTCCGATCCTCCAAGTGCTTGCGTTGAGTCAAGTTTAGATATGATTGTAAATAATAAATGATGCAAGTGAAACTTTACTTAAAAGAACGGTTTTTTACGAGCTTCAATTGCCCAAAGAATTGGGTACGAACAATCCGTGGACAGACTAGGTGCAAATGGAGCCTGGCTGATGTCCAAAAAGTGATAGATCCCCCCCCCCCTCCCAAAAATAAATAAATAAATAAAGTGTAAGTCACTTTTTTGGCACTGATGTGGCCACCCCTAAACCATTTGGACCTATTCCGATGTGTTCAAACCAAATCAAAGCTCCTTCAATTGGTGAAGGTTTCTTCCACCATGCCAAGTTACTTTTGCCTTTTTAACTGTTATTGATGTCTATTGGACAAGTGTCATACTCACAAACACATCTCAAAAGAGATGGTTGCGAACATAATTTCTTTAAGAGAGAAGTCTTGGGGTCAAATATCCCCATAATATTCTACAAATTAATTCAATTGATACTTGTAATATGGTCCCACACATATGATAACTTGCATGTCAAGTGGTTCTACCAACAAAAAAAAAAAAAAAAACGAAAACAACCATACTTGGCAATAAATGAGGACAAGTAGAGACTAGCGGCAAGTCTAAGCATGGGCTTGGGCTAGCCTAAACCCGGCCTAGCCCAGCTCGAATTTTAGTCCGGAAAAAAAAAAACAAAAAACAAAAAGGTTTGGCCCAAGCTAAGCCCGATAAGTGCCTAGGCCCAAGTTAAAGGTCCGAACTTTATTAGGGCTAGGCTCAAAGTTACCTTGGTCCAACCCAAGGCCTGCTAAGACAACCAAACTTATATATATATATATACACACACATGTTTGTATATATGTCTGTGAAAAAAATGTTCTATAATGAAAAAGTGTTTTTAGTGTATATGATAAATTATAAGCTAACGCGTGTTGTGTTGAGGGTTAAAAAATCCAAAAAAGAGTTGAGATAAAAAAGTAAGAGTCAAAAAGGAGACATCAAATTCAAAAACACGTCTCATATATACATATACATATATATATTATACATATACATATATATATACATATATACATATATATAAATATACATATACATATATATATATATATGTATATGTATATGTATATGTATATATATACATATACACATATGTATATATATACATATATATATATATATACACACACACACACACACACACACACACACACACACATATATATATATATATATGAATTTAAGAAGCTTACATCAATAGGTTAGTTAGTTAGATAGTTCATAGTAGTGGAGGTTGTAAGTTCAATTCTTATCAAAGATTGTATCTTTTTAAAACTTTATGGGCTATGGGCTAGCTCGAGCCCGAGCCCGAGCCCGGCCCAAAGCCTGATAAAATGACTAGGGTTGGGCTTGAGCTTAAGGTTTCTAAAAATATTCGGGCCCGAGCCCAAAATTACTATAGCGAGCTGAGCCCTAAGCCTACCTTGGCCCAGCCCAAGCCTAGCCCATGCACACCCCTAACTAGCAGCATGTTGCAGAGAAAAACCATGGGTGCTAATCCTAATGCAGGGTAAATGTTTTACTTGGGAGTGGTTTCACAAAATATGAGATTCAAAGTGTGTGTCAGAGTCAATTTGGGAAAGTGATGAAATAAACTTAGGGTATACAACAATAGCTGCAACTAATGTGTGCATTAGGATGGCAAGTGTGTTATTGGTACCTTGTCCTATGGCCTAATTAGGTTTCAAATCAAACTTGACTTCATTTAGTAGACCTACTTTGGGTTCAGGTTGTATTAAAGAAAGTTCAGTGCTCATAGATTATATCCTCGTTATTTTCTTTTTTTGAGTTATTCAGCTTCATATCTTCCCCCTGCCACCACATCTGGTTCGCCCCTTACACAATCCTGTCACACCCTGTTCACTGATTAGGGCCCTGAGTTTAACTGGAATTAGGATCAATCTTCAGTTTCGGGTTAGCCAAAACCCCAACCAGTTGTCAT
Source organism: Platanus orientalis (assembly GCA_025762735.1). Taxonomy (NCBI): domain Eukaryota; kingdom Viridiplantae; phylum Streptophyta; class Magnoliopsida; order Proteales; family Platanaceae; genus Platanus; species Platanus orientalis. The sequence continues at coordinate 19,925 of JAOXJP010245030.1, read as the reverse complement.
CCTTACATGTGCAAACACTATGGCTATGTTTGGATTTAAGGATTTGAAAGATCATAAATGGAATTGGGAGGTCCAATTTGTTTCTATCATTTTTCAATAGGCATAAATGGAATTAAGTGAACTACCTACAAAATTGGCTCTTTAATCAAAGCACTTAATCCACATAATTGGAAATAAGTTCAATAACTACGTGTGAAATGTTATTTTTAATTTAGTCGAAGGAATTAAAGCTTGTAAGTTTCCAGTTAATGTAATTTAACCACATGTCGTTCTTTGATGACAGTTCTAGTTAGTGTAATTTAAGCTTGCTGCATAGGATTTGCTTTGTTCCCTTCTCCTTCATAGATGATGAGCTCATTTTAAGAGTTTGGTTTTTCTAGTTAGTAAAACTCTCCTCTTGCCTTTTCTATCACACTATCATCATCTATCTCTCCTCCACAACCTCCTCTTCTTCTCTCTTTCTATCTCACACACATTTTGGAAAGCCCTCCTGCTACCTCCATCTTCCTTAAAATAAAATAAAAGCATTAGAAATGACTAAAACCCTAGACCCCTTTGGTCTCCCTCTAGCCTTTGGTGTGATTGTGTGGCACATTAGAGCCTTGTTGGAGTGCTTGATTGTTACTCTGGCATTCATTCTTAGCATCATTGAGAACCTACAATAGGATTAGTCATATCTAGAGAACCTGCAGAAGGCACCAAAAGCTTGATATGAGCTTCAACTATATTGATGAAAAAAATAATATATAAGGGAATCAAGAGATGAAGTGTTGTCTTTGTTGCTCTTTTTATAAAGAAGATTGAAAAGAGTATTGTTGTGTGGAAGCCTAGATAATGTAACACCCCAAAGCATGATGCACATATTGTTGTACACGTGTCACACTTAAAATGCTAACACATGTCAGATAGTTATGTACACACATAGGACCACTTAAATGCACATATGTTGATCTGAACATTATCACAACTTTAGAAACACACTAATAAAAATGTAGAATGATTTTGAGTATAATTTATACTTTTTGATAAGCACGAAAGTCTATAATGCAACAAACGGTAAGCAAAATGTTAAGGACATGACAAGTTCTGAAGTTGTTATAGACAGTTGAAACTTTATAGATAAATCCATATCAATCCCATAGGAATCACCCTACAAATAATATATGTTTGTAAAGATCTATAAGTCTATTTTCCAATACAACAAACAGTGAGTGAATTGAAGTTTCATAGAAGTTATGACAGTTTTTCCATGAGGTGTCTATGTCGTGTGGTATGATCTGAATTAGTAGATTTTAATGTAACTTTAAAAATACATCAATAAAAATGTATGATGAATTAGAAATCAAACTATATATTTTGAAAAGGTCTTGAAGTCTAGTTTCCAACAAAAAAACGGTGAATAAATCCGAGTTTTGTAGACAAAGTTGTGGTCATTTTTCCACTGGGTGTCTATGCTGAAAAAATTATGGATGGGATAATGGCATAAAAGTGGAAAATTCTATACATCAACATTTTTTTGCAAAATTTTAAGAAATTTTTCTATGAAAACTTACCTAAACATGAAATTGAGGATTAGGATTGCTATTTAGGCTTATAAAAAATAGAAATTCATAAGAAATAGGATATTTTGAAGAAGTTTACAAATTTAGGGATTTTAGAGTTCATATGCAACAAAAAAGAAGAGAGAAAACAACAATCACACAAAGAATGATAGACGATTTACATGGTTTGGTTTGAAGCCAACGGGCAAAAGTGGCTCAAGAGATTTCACTGTGAACGAAACAGATATTACAATGAACAATGTGGCTACAAGAAACCCTAAATATAAACCCCTAAAACTCTATTCTTTATGGGTTGGGTTAAACCCCAAATCCATAAAACAACCATAAATGGGTCATATTGGATTTTTCTCCAAATTGTCATCCAGGTTACATCGCAGGTTGAATTCTAGACACTTTTTCAACAAATCTTCACATTGGCTTAAATTCTACCAAGCTCCATGGTACATAAAACTCTTCTTCGATCTTCTTCACACAAGCCCAAAGGGTAACTCTCAAATACTGTAAACTTTAATCAAGTTCAAGCAATGCTTGAACTTAAAAGTCATAAGTGACTTAGCCATCATGCCTGTTAGATTATGTTTAATTCCAATAATCTTAACAACAATTCAGCCCTGCGAGATGATCCCACGAATAAAGTGATATTTGACATCAATGTGTTTAGTTTTATCATGATACATCTGATTTTTATTCAGATGTATAATACGTTGACTAACACAATGCATAACAACCAATCCATGCTTTAGGCCTAGCTCGCCAAACAAGCCTCTTAATCAATTTGCCCCTTCACTGCCTCAGTTGCCACCATATACTCGGCCTTAATAATAGACAATACAACTATAGTCTATAGTGTTGCTTTCCAACTTACTGTGCAACTCGAGGGATTGAAGACATAACCTGTCAAAGATCTTCTATTGTCATGATCACCTGCATAATCAAAAGCCACAAATCCAAATGCACAACTATCAAGTCCTTGTTATTTCAAACATCAAACCAACATTTGCAATTTCCTTCAACTGTTAAAATATCCATTTCATTGCTTGTCAATGTGCATTCCTTTGATGTTCCATTTATCTACTCACAACACTAACAACATGTGAAATGTCATTACGAGTGCAAACCATATTGTGCATGAGACTCTCAATTGAACTATCATACGAAACTTGAGACATGCACAATGTTGAATTGAACTTAATTGTGCATTGCTTCTTGAAGACACAATGCCCATAGAAGTCAAATTTTCTTATTTTCTGACCACAAAGCAAGTCTTGTTTGCCCAACACTATCATACCCTTCTCACTCATATGCCATAGGTAGGTAGTGTCAACGTTTGAATCTGTCAATAATGAAACCGTAGTTGCACCTAAAATTGTGCTTCCTTGAAACACACAAAAGTTAACATTCCTCTATCCCCTCATCACAACCAAAGCACCTTTAATCACCTTTGTGACTCCACCTTTAGCGGTACACCTACAATCATTAGAGTCAAGAGCACCCAGAAAAATCAGGTTCTTCAATTCTGGTACGTGTTGAGCATCAGTTAAGATTCTAACAATCCAGTTATGCACCCTGATCCATAATACTCTAGTATATACAAATTTACAAGGCATATTATTTTCCATTTAACTATACCTTTGTTCACTGCCTTATAGGTTATAAACAAATCTCAGGTTGCGTACATGTGATATGAGCAATCCGAGTCAAGAATCCAATCCTTATACGTACATATATTACAAATGAGTCACTAACAAAAAGTTTCAAAACCATCAGAATTTTGTTCTACAATGCTAGCAACTTCATTATCATTTTTTCTCTTTTGAGCTCTGGACAATCACATCTAAAGTGCATCAGTTTATGACAATAATGGCACTTGCCATTTCTTGATCTAGATTGACCTTTATTATTCCCTAAAACATTTTTGTTTGTTATTCCTCTTGCTAATAGACATTCAGCCTGACCATCACCCCCTTCTCTAAACACCTTCATCCTCAAATCCCTATATCGTAAGGATGCTTTAAAATCCTCTATATAGACAGTATCATTTCCATAGAGTACGGTAGTAACGAAGTGTTCATGTGATACAGGTTAAGATCATAAAACAATAATAGTCTGATCTTCATCGTCAACCTTAATATCAATATTTTTCAAATCTATAATAATTTTATTGAATTCGTAAATATAGGCTTTTAAAGACATAGCCTCTTTCATTCTCAATGTACAAAAACATTTTTTTCAAATACAACATGTTCGTGAGAAACTTGGTCATGTGCAGGCTCTCTAACTTGAGCCACAAACTAATTATAAAAACTTAATCTGCGACATCTCGCAACACCTCATTAGTCAAGCACAACTGAATCGCATTAAGTGCCTTGATGTTGAGTTTCTCTCTGTTATCTTCCGACATCATCACATGATGTTTTTCCTTCCCCCACAAATACTTTGGACAATCCCTATTGAACCGATGACTAGGGTTGTCAAAGAGCCGAGCTAGCTCGGTTCGGCTCGGAACTCGGCTCGTTAAGAGTCGAGCCTGAGCCTTGTTTTAAGCTCAATGAGCCGAGTCTGAGCTTTGATGTAAGCTCGTTTATTAAGTGAGCCTGAGCCGAGTTTCAGTAAGCTCAACTTGGTAAAAGCTCATCTCGTTAGGAGCCTGGTTTAGATAATAATTTTATAATAAAATTATTGATTGTAACAATAATAATGTTTAATATACTAATGAACCATTAGAATAATGGGCATTTTTTAGGTGAGCCGAGTCGAGCCGAGCCCGAGCCGAGCCTTCATGTGATGAGCCCGAGCCGAGCTTGGCAAAGTTCGGCTTGTTGACACCCTAACCAATAACACACGCATCTTCATACACCATAGACTTGAACTATTATGCCAATCGAATTTCTCTACTTTGGTCTTTGCCGTTACATCAAACCCCCCCAATCAATTAACCTAGGGCTCCAATTGCCAGTTTGTTGTGAAGAAGTATAGATTTGGAGATCGTATTCAAAAAATAGATGAAAGAAAGAAAGAAAACAACAACAACAACAACAACAATCACACAAGAACAAGAGATGATTTACATGGCTCGGCTTAAAACCTACGCACATGGGCGAAAACGGCAACAAATATTTCTCTATAAATGAAACATAGGTTACAATGAACAATGCAGCTACATGAAACCTAGAAACCCATAAATATAAACCCCCAAACCCTCGTCAGTCGGGTCAAACCCCTAATCAGGTTAATAATGTGGGTAAAAAAAAATCAGTTGAGGGCGAATGGCCATAAACAGGTCATATCGTGTTTTCCTTTGGATCATCATCCAAATTACATCTCAAGTTGCTTTCAAGATACTTTCCCAACAAGTACAAAAATGGTGGGAAGGAAGAATTAAGAGAGGAAAAGAGTGAAATTGGTATGAGATAAGAGAAATGAAGAAGCAAACAAAGTCTCCAGATTATTCCTTAATGAGAGGACATGTGGGACTCTCATCTTATTCTTTTGGAATCCAATCAAAATTTTTTTTTTTTTGGGTAAATTAAAACAATGTAATTGTGTATCTGCATCATTCCATTTTAGTGGTTTTGAATCATGTTAGAATTCAAATATACAAGCTAATTGCAATTTTGTTATCTAAACGCATCCTAATGGATTGAAACATTTTTATTTCAAGGATTGATACAATAGACTGGGTGTCAAGTAGGATTGTTGCTCCCAACAAGACCAACATATTCAAACATTTTATTTATATCATAGTATTAATTACAATTTCACACTCCGACTATTCTATTAATCCCTATGGTAAAAAATTAAGAAATCTAATAGGTGTTTACACAAAACTTACATTATGAACCCAAGGCTGTCAATTGGACAGGGTTGTCCTAAAGCCTGACATGTCCGGCTTAAAAAATAGTTGGCCTGGGCCAACTAAACTTCGAGTTGGGCCGAGTTCAGGCCCAGCTTCAAGCAGGCTCAATTTCAATCCCATACCTGGTCTGTGCTGGCCCGAAGTAATTAACAAATAAGGTTTTTATTTGGATGCCATATTAGGCATGTACATTTTATATATATTTTTTTTTGTAAAAAAATAATGTCTATATGTTTATAACAAATTTCTCATCATCAAATAATTCAATATATCCACTGTTCAAAAAGGCCCATGTAATATGCATTTAGGGATAATTATGGGTTCAAAATCAACCCAAAATTTCAGGGAAGTTTGGGCAGCCCAAACTCAAACTAAAGCCCATTGTAACGGCCTAATCTCAGGCTGACTACCTCAGGCTAAGTTTAAACACATGTAAAATATTTTGGGCTGAGTTTAGGCTGACCTTGGCCCGGTTGACAGCTCTACTAAGGTCACTTCCAGTGATGGTATCACTGGAATAAGGTGGCCCAATGACACTAGCATGTCCTACGTGAATACAAGCAGAAAAGATTAGGTACAGAAATCTGCTTTTCCTGATGTATTAGAGTGGCAAAAGGGGTGGACACATCAGCATTGAAAAGTGATAAGCACCCCCAAAACTGAAAGTCACTTTACTTTTTGGCACTGATGTGTCAGCCACCTGATATCATTCTAATACATCAGGAAAAGCAGATTTCCGTAGCTAATCCCAGCCCGAGTCATGTTTTCATGAAACCAACCTATGGTGGAGTCATTTCTGTTATCTATTTACTTCTTATTTCCACATGAATCAATTATGTCAAACCCATTAAAACTTGTTTAACTATCACCACGTACACAGCATGAGCATGACTGTCTTCCATAATACACACACATGGACCACAAGACTACTTTCCCTCCAAAACAATCAATGTCTCTCCTTTCACTGTGACCTCATTATTACAACTAATGCCACCTACACGTTTGAGTTATAAAATCAATTAAATATCACCCAAGTAGATTTATTTTACCGATCATTGAAGTATTTGGTAAGATAATTGTTGGCAAAAACAAAAAAGGTCCCAAATTTTTCATGGAGTTCTTGGATGCTTATTTCCCCCACTCTCTCTCTCTGCATAGTGGAACGGCATGGTTATGTAGATGTATTTAGTTGAGCTTATCCAAGGGATTTAACATTTTTCAACTGTCCATGGCTGATTGCTCGACAAATTAATTTTAAAAAATAGAAGAAGAAGCTCATTGCAATTGTTCTAAATTCTTGTTTTTTTTTTTTTATGCTGTTTTTGTAATAGTCCTACATTGGTTAGGTTATGGAGGGTTTTTGAATTTTATAAGTTATCCCCTCCTCTAAAAATGTGCATTTGTGAGCCACACTCTCGTGTAAGGTGGTACCGTGCCAGTGGTGGAGCCACATGGGAGCCCCTCCCCCCCCCCCCCCCACCAAAAGAAAAAGGAAAAAAAAACCCTTTTCGAAATTTATTAAATACTGTTCCAGCATATGCTTTGGATACTGGAGAATGCTGGCCCACAACCGGAGTCTTTGGGCGAGCTGGTCGAGTTCTACGCTTGCCAATATGATGTCAACGCGAACTACAACTAAGACTGTATCCACTATTTACCTTCACAAGTAAAAAGTTATAAATTTTTAAATGTAGTAATGATTAGTGCTGTAGAAAAGGAATAAGTAGAGAAGAAAGGTAGTTGAGAAGTTAAATACATTTCCACGGTAAGGTTGATTCATGATCGGTTAATCTTAGAGGACCTGATGGGGATTATTATAATTGGTTCTCAAGATGTCATTATCCTTTTGTTATTATTAAATGTTTAAATCTTTTGTTAATTTTTCTATTTATTCTATGGTTCTGTCTACAGATACGAATGGCATGAGAAACAATAATATGGTATCTACACTTTACATTTGATGGGCTAACACTAGATGGCCAATTACATAAGATTAGTTTGGGTGTTCCTAGATCGTCTAATTAGGTTTCGCCTACGTTTGAATTGGAATCATATTATATTATAGATTGATAGACTAGTCAGTGGTGCTACGTCTTTTTTCTTTTCTCTTGAAAGTGATTTTCCATAAAGGGATTATGCTGCAATTAATTTTATCATTGTCCAAGATTAAAGAGTCAAATTCATTGGTTTTTAAGGTTTGGGTCTACTCCATTTGGTGGATCTAAGCATTCAAATACCGAGGATTATTGAGATTTGTGGTATAAAGTACTCAATCTTTTACACCCCTTACACTCTTTTGTTTGGTTCGGAGCTAGTATATTTACCCTACAAATGGGCAAGGATTAGCTCAAGCAAGGTTTCTATAAGCATGCGCAACCAATCTTGTTCGTGTTAGGGATTTACCCTAATTCAAGGATCATGAGAAAGCAAAACAAAGCAAAATAGCTATCAAGAACAAAAATAATAATAAAAACATAAAACACCAAATTTATGTGATTCACCCAACTTGGGCTATGTTCATGGAGTTGCGATTTTTCACTATGATTGAAGAATATAAAGCACAAGATGATTCAGTTGTTGTAGCCGCCCTCAACATTATACATATAATTAATGCTACACCATACACGTGTGAAATTACCATAATACCCCTACTAAAAAATTCGGGATCAAGGAAAAGTGTACAATACTATCAAGTTCCACACTTCTCATCAATCTCCCACTTGGAGGCTAATCACAACACAAACTTTAAACTCTCCATACCTTCAAAATATAACAAGTATTGCAATGACCAACTCCTTTTGTCCTCAAGGTCAAAGACCAACTGAAGCTGAATACAACTTCAGTTTCTCAATGATGACTGCTTTGGTTAACATGTCTGCAGGATTCTGACTTCCACGGATCTTCTTAAGTAAACACTCCCTCCTCCAAAAGTGACCGTATGAAATGGTATCTCAACTGTATATGCTTCGTCCTATATGAAACATTGGATTCTTTGCAAGAAGTATAATGTTCTGACTATCACTGTACAAAACACTATTTTCTTATTTCTTACCCAACTCTTCCAAGAAGCTTTGCAACCAAATCATCACCTTGCTAGCTTCGATAACTGCAATATATTCAGCTTCTGTAGTAGAGAGAGCTACAATCTTTTGTAACTTAGAAGTCCAACTAACTGATGTACCACCCAAGGTATACACATACCTAGTAGTACTCTTCATATTATCAACATCGTCACCTAAGTTTGAATCAACAAAACCTTTTAGCTCCACACCTGCACCTTTAAAACAAAGTGTTATATCTGTAGTACCCCTCAAATATCTTAAGATCCACTTTACTGCCTCCCAATGTTGTCTGCCTAAATTGTTCATGTACCTACTCACAACTTCCACTGCATGTGCTATGTCTGACTTGGTATAAACCATAACATACATTAGGCTGCTAATAGTTGAAGCGTATGAAACTATTTCCATGTTATCATGTTCCTACTTTATCTTAGGTGATTACTCTTTAGATAGTCAAAAGTGATTAACTAAAGGTGTGTTCACTGGTTTTGTACCTTGCATGTTGAACCTATTAAGAACCTTTTTTACATCCTCTGCTTGTGAGAGTACCAAAGTTTCAAATGCTTTATCTCTACTAATCTTCATTCCAAGGATTTATTTTGCAACACCTAGATCTTTCATTGTACATTGCTTTGACAACTCATTCTTTAAGTTATTGATCTCCTGTATGTTTAACCCTATAATAAGCATATCATCCACATATAGGAGTAAGATAATATAGCTATCATTAAACCTTTTAACATAGTAGCAACGGTTTGTCTAGCATCTCATGAAACCACTGTTGCACATGAAGTCATCAAACTTCTTATACCACTGTCTCGGAGTCTGTTTCGAATCATACAGGTTTTTCTTCAATTTACATACCAATCCCTCCTTATCTGGTACTATGAATCCCCGTGGTTGCATCATATAAATGTCCTCCTCCAAATCACCATGGAGGAATGCAGTTCTCACATCTAGTTGCTCAATGTGCAAATATTTTGCAATCACAATTCCTAATACCACTCTGATTGTTGTCAACTTCACAACCAGAGAGAAGATTTTAGTGTAATCAAAACCTTCTTTATGCTAAAATCATTTCACAACCTATCTTATTTTGTAGTGTTTGTTATTATCATGCACTTCTTTGATATTGTACACCCATTTATTATGTAGATCCTTCTTGTCTTTTGGTAACTCAGTCAACTCCCATGTCTGGTTTGACATGAGTGAGTTCATCTCTTCATACATAGTTGATTCCCACTTGATCGAGTTACCAACCTCCAATGCTTCTACATAACATTTTGGCTCACTACCATCAGTCAATAATAAATAACGTAAAGATGGAGAATACCGTTATGTTAGTTTGGGGATTCTTGAGGACCATTTAACCTCAGCAGTAGGAGTACTTGGTTCAACCTGTGGAGCTATGTTTTCAGGATTATTCTAAACTCTCCTCAGCACATCACTTTCAGAAATTTTTTCGAGTTCAACAAATTTATTCTTTTCAGCATAAATACATGTATTATCAAAATTTGTAGTTAATCTGTCTTTATACATAACTTTTTCATTAAATATAATATCTTTACTTCTGATTATTTTCTAATTTTGATAATCCCAAAATCGATAACCAAATTCATCAGCGTCATACCCAATAAAAGTACATTTTCTAGATTTTGGATCAAGCTTACTCCTACCCTCATAATCTATAAGCACATATGAATCACAACCAAATACTTTCAGATGTAAAAGACTTACCTTCTTTCCACTCCAAGCCTCCTCTAGCAGATTTCCATCCAAATGAATAAAAGGTTCATGTTTGAGTAAATATATTACAGTATTAATTACATAAGCCCAAAACATCTTCTGCAGTCCATAGTGTATCCTTATGCTTCTAGCATGTTCATTAGGAGTTATGTTCATGCGTTCTACCACCCCCTTATGCTGTGGTGTCTTAGGAACAATTTTTTTCCATTTTGATCCCATTAATGACACAAAATTCTTTGAACTCCTTATTTTTGTATTCTCATCCAGTATTAGATCTCAAACACTTTATCTTCAAACTTGTCTCAGTTTCTACCATGGATTTTCACTTCTTAGAAGTGTTGTAAACATCAGATTTATTTTTCAAAAAATAAATTTGTACCTTTCTTATCGAATCGTCGATGAAGGTAACATAATATGATGGGCCTCTAAAAGATGAAACTGGAGAAAGTCCCCACAATTCTGTATGAACAAATTCTAATTTTTCTATCTTAGGTGTTCTGTCAACCTTTGAGAAACTAACCCTTTTCTGTTTTCCAAAGATATAGTTTTCACACAAACTAATGTCCACTGATTTTATACCTGACAATTTTCCTTTAGATAGAAGTGTCATCTTCCCTTTTTCACTCATATGGTCAAGCCTGTGATGTCATATATTTGAATTTTCTTATTCATCAACAATTGTAACAGAATTTCTAGTGATTGTCATTATGTAGAGAGTACCCGCCTTCTTTCTGCGAGCTACAACCATGGCTCCTTTGTTGAATTTTCAGTAACTACCCATGAAAGTTACTGCATACCTGCATAACCTTCATCATCAAGTTGTCCCACAGGTACTAGGTTCCTCTTTAAGTCAGGAACATATCTAACGTTTTGTAACTTTCATACAGCCCCATGAGGTAATTTAATCCGAACATCTCCTTTGCCTATGATGTCCAAAGGTTCATCATCAACTAGATAAACTTTTTCAAATTCACCATTAACATAGTTTTTCATGATTTCTCGGTGTGGGGTAGAGTGAAAGGATGCCCCTGAATCCAAGACACATGAATTAATGGGATTATCAACGCTCAAAATTAGAGCATCAAGAACCTTATTTGTTGTAATGTTCACTAAATCCTGCTCATCCTTATTCCTCTTCCTTAGTGCCCAACAATATTTTTTTAGATGACTCTTATTTCCACAGTTCCAACAACTACCAAAAGGTTTTCTAAATCTCGACTTGCTCCTTTTATTGGAATTCAATCTACCGGTCTACACTTCTTTCATATGTTCTTCCTCTGTTCTCTGTATTCAAAACAAAACCTGATGTTTCCCCTAATTCCTTCTGAAAAATTTCTTCACTTAGAATCAAGTCCCGAACATCATTGTATTGAGTTTTGAATTTTTATAAGAATTGCTCACTGCAGTTACAATATCGTTTCAACTTTTTGGCAATTAGGATAAAAGAATTAAAGCTCTGACCTCATATTCGAATTCAATTCCTACAGAACTCAACTGGGATGTAACTAGATTGAACTTGTTTAGATGATCAGTCATAGTCGTACCTTATGACATCTTTAGATTGAATAATCATTGCATCAAATACACCTTATTAACAACACAAGGTTTTTCATACATATTCAAAAGAGCTGCCATCAGACCTGTTGTGGTTGTCTCCTTTGCTATGTCGAAGGCAACGTTACAAGCCAACGTCAATCGAATAACCCCTACCACCTGTCTGTCAAGAAGAGCCCATTTATTTTCTTTCATGATATCTAGTTTCTTTCCTGAAAGTGGTTTGTACAAGTTCTTCTGATACAAATAATCTTCAATCTACATCTTCCAGAACCCAAAGTCTAAACCATCTAACTTATTGATCTTGACCTTCCCTTCATCTGCAGCCATCGCTCCCACTTGAATCTACTTACTCTGATACCAATTGTTAGGAATTTACCCTGATCCTAGGATCGTGAGAAAGTAAAACAAAGATCAATAACAAAAAACAAAACACAAAAAACACCAGATTTACGTGGTTCACCCAACTTGGGCTACGTCCACGAAGTCATTGTGATTTTTCACTATGATCAAAGAACAAAAAGTACAAAATGATTCAGTTGTTGCGGCCGCCCTCAACATTATACATATAATTAGGGCTACACCATACAAGTGTGAAATTACCATAATTCCCTTGCTAAAAAATTTGGGATAGGGGAAAAGTGTAAAGTTGGATCCACAAATCGGGGAAAAAGGTACAGTACTATCAGGCTCCACACTTCCCATCAGTTCAATCCGCCACATAGAACCAAAAAAAGAAGAAGAAAGAAAACAAACCCAAGGTATAGCTTCGGTTTTTACCAGCCATTTTTTGATACATGACAACTTGAACAAGATGTTTGCACATGCTTAAGGAAAGTTTACTTGAAGCTAATCTTTCATAACATAGTAGGGTTAAAGCTTAAAACAGTAGGGAGTAAGAGATGCTAATGATTTTCAAGTGACCCCTTATTTTTATCTAAAACCTTCTACATTTTCTTCCAAGTGTTGTCTCCTGGTGTCCAAAACACCGTCTTGGACACCAAAAGCTACACAAAACATTTTCTTCCAAAAAAATATATAACGTCTATGGAACTTAGTTTAATAAACGAGAAATGTGCACTGCATGCATGACCAGTAATTTTGTGATGGTGTCTTAAATTCAACCAAAATTTTTTAACTTGTTTTTGTCAACTTAAACCTTTTCAATTCGCTTTTGAGTTTCCAACTCCTATTGGAATTAGAGTTTTAGGGCCGATAAGTTTTTAAGTGTTTTCACCTATGGACGTAGGCAATATTGTCGAACCACATGATTTATATTATATGTGATTGATTCTTTCTTATGTTTTCCCCTTTTTGTTTCACATTGTTATTAACCCAAATTTGATACTGTCACACATGAAGATTTGCACAATTAATGGAGGCTTGGTTGGAAAATGAACATGTTGCAATTTGAAGGTTGTAAAATATATGCGATGAGTATATCCATATCAAATTATAGATGTGCGACCTATAATATTTGTCAACCCCCCTCCCAAAGATAAATTCCTAGCTCTGTCACTGTACAACGCGGTCTGCACCTTGTTGCACATGCATGAATAATGGTGTTTTAGGCGCACTTTACACTTCTCACGAGCAAATCATTGTATAAGGGTTGCAATATTCATTTTCAAACAACCTATATGGGACCTCTCTACATTGTGGTGATTTGCAAGCATAGTTTTGAGAACCGGATAGGCCATTAAACCGTTGAGGTAAACGGTTTAGGTCCAACTAAGTTTGACCATCGATTTACATGTTCTAATTGCAGTTTGCTTCGAATATAAGTAAAATTAATAAAATAAGAAAAAATACAAACAATTCATAATGGATTAGAAGGCTTATGATCGGGTTTTTAATTTTTAAACATACCAAACAATTTAATAAAATACCAAAAAAATCATGAAAAGTCGGATTGGAGTTTGGAAAGGCACATTTCTAATTTTTTTATTCTTAATTTGCTAAAAAGAAAAAAAAGAGCGGTTGGTTTTATTATAATCGAGTTTGTAAAAAACTGCTCAATTTTCATCAATTTTGAACGGTTTTGCCAATTATATGCAATATTTTGGGCAGATTATGGTTTTAAGCTTTATTTAGAATTGTTTACGGTGCCGGTTCCGATCAAATCGGGTCTGACCACCTAGTCTGGTCCAATGGTCCGATTCGATTTTCAAAAGGATGGTTGCAAGCTCTTGCAATTGAATTAGGCTATCAATGAGACAAATAATCACAAGTTCCCAAGATCAACAATTGGGGAGTTTTGTGACTGACCTAGGTTTTGCAATCGGTTTGGATGTGTGAATGAGTAGGGCTGTCAATCGGGCCGAGCCGAGGTCAGCCCGAACTTGGCTCAAGCTAGTTAGCCCGAACTCGGCCTATTCTAAAATCATGGGCTTCGGGCCATTAAAGCTCCTTTTATTTTTTATCTTTTTCATTAAAGCTCATTTTAATATTTTGGGTGATAATGGGCCATTGTTACCCTGTAATACTTTGAAAATATGTCTAATTAGTTAAATTTGGGCTTATAATGGACCCAAAACAGCTTTATATTTGTTAGGCTAACCTATACCAATTTTGGGTTAGGCCGGGCCGGGCCGGGCTATATATTACTAATTTGGGCCGGATTGGGCCGAGATCGGGTTGAAAGTGAGTCTGCCTGACTTGACCCAAATACAACTTTGGGCTTGAAATTTGGGCCTAAACTTAGCTAAGCTTGAAGTTAGCTTAGCCCAACCTAACATTTTTTTTTTTTGGTCGAACATTTTGGGCATTGGGCCAGCCCAACCCAATTGACACCCTTATGAATGAGTACCATAAGGTACGACTCAAGCCTTCCAATGCCCATAACCATGCAAAAGACAGGATTTACAGACCAGACTTTTCAAATTCCATTTCTTGAGATGGGCCAAAATCTTCAAAGCGAATTAAGTCATGAAACAAAATTTACTACTACCAAGGCCAGCTATGCAAGGCATGTCCATATACATTGGATCCATAACCCATCAAATACTTTAGGAATATTCAATTGCTAAATTTGGGGCTTGCTCAATCCACTCAAATGTGGATACATAAGTGAATTGTTAACCAACAAAACATGTGAGATGATAGATGGGCCAAATGGTTCATTTGTTAAGCACTTATAATCTCAGCAAATTGGCACCCAAGATCTTAAAAGAGCATGAGAAAAACAAAAAGTAGAGTAAAATCAGTGACCACCCTCTCCCTTCCTCTTTCTTTCTTCTTTTTTGGTTGTTCCCCCCCTGGAGAAAATAACTTTGATCTTCATGTTTAAACCACCTCAAATTGTTGGGTTTCCATTAGGATAACTACTTGGATTTATAGATATATACCTAGTCTTCTTGACTTGGTTCAAAGATATGTTAATGAAATTGTTAGGAATAAGTTCATTTTGAAATTTTAAATGAATTTGGATAAGTTTTGAAGCATATTTTGTATGACCAACCTATTGGGAAATAAGTTTTAAGAGAGGTATCATGCATTTTGTCGGGTAGTGCAAACTTACATGAATAGGGAGTTGAATCTGAGCTTGGTTACATCACAGAGTTAGATTGGTCATGTTCACTTGCACAATCTACTAGGAGGCCTCGACTATCTTCAAGAAACGCGATAATGACACTTCCTTGATTTGGATCACTTAGTTGATTAATTTTGATTAGTTTAAATATTTGAATTTAAAGGATAAGAAGCTAAGTGCATTAATTGTTGGAATCACAAATTCAACAAAGCATATATATATTTTGACAAATGATATTGAAATTAAAGAGTGCTTTATTAAATACACAAATCAAACAAAGCATATATATTTTGATAAATGATATTGAAATCGAAGAGTGCTTTAATTATTTAATACATGTGGGATTAAATACTATGTTAGGGGTATTGCCTTTAATACTTTTTTTCTTTGATGCAACACACAATTTACTATAGTTGGACAAAAAAATGATAGAGCACTTAGCCTGGCTGATCTAAACTTTAGGAAGATGCATACACGTTTTCTAGTTACATAGTTTAGGGTAAAAACCCTATCAATCTCCAATCAAACACCCATATATTTTTTTTTTTTGTTTTTGTTTTTCACAGTAGGCCATGAAATAATGAGGGGTTGGTTGCTTACTTGGGGTGCTTTTAACTGTCGGGTTTGAGAGGCACTAATGACAATTCCATTCTCTCACATGATGAGTCCTTAGTGAATCAAATTCATGATCTAGCTTTCTTTTATATTCTTCTCTTTTTGTTTATTTATTTATTTTTGGATCTTTAGGTATTGATTTGGGTACCCTCCCTCACAATAGAGTTAATTTTGATAATTTATTCACTAAGACTTTGGTCATTCGATCAAAAGAAAATGTACTAATAAGATATTTCGATTATTTTGACAAAGATTCTCTTTTTCAAGGGGCAATTTTTTGTTTAAAACAACTATGCAAACACTTTTCAAATGATCGGAATATCCAAAAGAAATGAATGTATGGCTGGATCATCATAAAGTATCTTGGCACTAGCATTTCTTTAACTAAAAGAGGGTATCCCAATTATAAAAAAAAAGGTATATGAACTTTTTCATTTCAGTCAATATCTTATTATATTAATGTATAATTATAGGTCTTGTGACTGGAAGAATAGTTTTTTTTTTTTTTTTTGAGAGAGATAAACGGGCCAAATATCATTAAGAGGAAAAAGAGAACTACAAATCAAGGACAAAAAAGAAAAAGAAACCCTCATCTAGGAGATGATAAGCCTAATAAAAAGAAAACAGGAAAAAGAAACCCACAAAAAGAAAATAGACACTACAACTCCATACATCAAACATAATGCCACTCCCTATCACAAACTCATCCATAATAAAAATCCAATAAAACAAAAATATGTAAATATAATATCAATTTCCTCTAAACATCTCGATTTCTCCCAAAGATTATAGAATTCATTTACTTCCAAAGACCCCAACAAATGGCCCCCAGAAGGAAGGACCAAATGATTGCAAGTAAACCGTCTAAATCACGAATCCATCACCATGAAGTCAAATCACAAAAAATGGGAGGAAAATGACCATGAAATGTTAAGATGAGAGAGAAAAAAACCCCAAACATGATGAACCAATGCACAACAAGCAAGTAAATGATCCACTAACTCTTCCTCCATCAAACAAATAGCACATATGTTAGCCAAATTCCAACATCTACTCTACAAATGATTAAGGGTGAAAATTTTATCTAAGAAAACACTCCACGTAAAGAAATAATTTTTTGTTGGAATACCTGGGACTCAAATGCCTTTAAAGGGGAAAGACCTATTAATGTGCCCAACTATCTCTAAGGATGGAGACTTAGAAGTAAATCTACCATGCTTAAATATTGACCACTCTAAACCATCTACCATGCTCGGATTTGGACTAATCCTCATCAAGAAGCTCAACAATCTATACATCTCATCAATTTCCCAATCATTTAATTCTCTACGAAGACTTGGTAACCAAACATTCCCCTCTACGTCAAAAGAGTTAGCCACTAACACCTTAGGATTGATCACTAGAGAAAAAAAAAGGGTTATACAAAAAGACTTCAAGGGCACCTTAGCCACCCCATCTATCGTCCAAGAATCTTATGTCACTTCCCATTTGAGATAAATTTATCATGTATCGAAGTTTGGACCCCATCATTGGATGGGCTCTAGCCCATAATTCCCTTTAGATAAAAAATTTGTTTGATTTTATGGTCTTTATCATATATTTCCACCATACTTATTGGACTTTAAGGGAAGGAAAGGGTCTAGTGAAGCTCCAATAGTAAACATAGATTAGTGTTTAAGATTCATCTGATCATACCGAGTTTTGGTGGGTAGTAATCAAGAGATGCATGCTGAGATATTTCAAATTTAGAAGGGGACTATTGCCTTGTTTTCATTGGAAACATAGCAACCACCTGCCCTAATATAAAGGAGAGATTGACGACTACCCAATTCACTTCCCTGATTTTAAGAATTGTGTGGGAGTGGGTCAGGGTTTTCCACGACTCTCTTTCTTTCCCTATAAATATGTGTTGAATGTACAAACCTTAAGGAATATTGGATGTTTGGGGTTTTCTCTTAGATAAAGAAGAGAAAGAATAAAAATGCTAGACGGTTGCTGCTGCGTGTATTATTTATCTCACTATTTCTATTTTTATATTAGTTTTTTTCCTCGAGGGAAATCACATTAATCTCTTGAATGATTTTTGTTAAAGAAAACCATTTACAACGTCTTTATGCTGTCAATTTTTCTCTAATAATTTAAATATTGTGATTTGTAGGCTTTAATAACACAATGAGGTGTCATTCGTCTCTACCAGAGAGTGCAAATCCTTGGAGAGACATGGGCTCTAGCTGAGCTAGATTGTATCTCAGAGTTAGTTTGACCGCAATTCCTTGCACATTATTGGGAGGCCTCGACTATAGAAACATGATAATGACACCTTATATGCTCAGATAAATCGGTTAACTGAACTATAAAATTGAAGAAACCAAGAAAACCATAAAACCGCGACTTGCAAATTGAGCTGTGATTGATATCACCTATTGTAGTTGAAATTGAGTTCATGACTGACGTGAGGTTAGCGACTGAACTAGCAACCTACAATTATGCATGTTAGTCGGAATTTCCTGAAGTGTTGCGACTGACTGGAGCTCCACGACTGACCTTGAAAGTTGTGATTGGGTGGTGTTCTGCGACTGGGTTGAAAAATTAATTCTTAGATTATTCCATTTAATTTTGTTTTCTCCATCATTGCAAAACAACAATGTGATCAAGGCACTTTTTTTATATATTTTTTATAGGTAAATATAAGTGAGTAGTTTATCAATAGGTGCTAAAGACGAACCTAGGTTTATGGTGTAAAATCCACAAACTTACCAACATAGCAGGTGGCATCTTCAAGGCACACAATTTTGCTAACACTGATGGGTAAGATCCATCTTACCGTGGGTGTCATATATTATTAAATCATAAAAAATCAATAATTTATAGATTCTGTACTAGTCTAATCTTATAATAAATAAACGCATCCACATCTCATGACAGGACCTAGCAACGTGTTAGATTTTCAATATTCAACTTTTTTTACTTGTGTTGCCATGGTAAAAGACTCCACCACGGTACACTCTTCTAATGAGGTAAATTTAAGCTAGTAAGCATTTTTTGGGAGCAAAGCTTCTACTCACAATTTGGTCTGTCCTCCATGTCCCCTAACCACTAACACATTTATTTATTTATTTTGGTGAATTTGGTGCATCATTTTAGGTACCTATTTTCATTTGAACTTAATTTTCTTTACAGTTTTAACCCTGTACACCCCTTGTTTGGATACCTATTTTTTCATTTGAAAACTGTTTTTATGATTTATACCTCTACACCCCGCCCTTTGTGTGTGGGACACTGGGACACGAGGAGACAAACAAATTTTGGAGTACAAGATTTGCTCTCCTAACATGAACAGATGTTCTGTCCACATGAAGGATTTTGTCCACCTCCCTTAAGAATGCTAGCCTTCATTGGGCGTCAAGGGGTGGGCACATCAGCGTTGAAAAGTGATAAGCTACCCCAAAAAAAGTGTAAATCACTTTTCAGCCCTAATGTGTCCGTCCCTTGACGCCTAGTGGAGGTTAGCATTCTTAAGGCTCTGTCTGATGTGTTTGGTGCGTTTCCGATGGGTCAGAAAGTAAGTGCTTTGGAAAAGAGTCTAAGAATCTCTGGGATTCCCATTGGAATCTGATTGGAATTCTAAAAGAAGATTCTCTTCAAGCCCATCTGATGTCTATTTGAGCTTGGAAAGAAAGTTGAAAAAAAATCTTACAAACTGTCTGGATGTCAGGAATCTTCCCAGGAATCCTATGACAACTCATCCTAACATCAAGGCCATGTATTACATACCGATGAAGAGAGAGCAAACACATCATCAATATTACAAAAGCATAACCAGGGCTGTGCAAATGATGAAAAAGTGTCTATTCAGCAAACTCCACAGAAAACCAATAGAAGATTTTAGGATGGGAAACTAGGGAGTTATCTATTCATCAAAGTCCACCGAAAACCACTAGTAGTCGTATGGTTTGGTTGTCCAGAACTTGAGCTCCAATCAATGCAAGACTAGAGTA
>JAOXJP010245029.1:0-37255 GCA_025762735.1 Platanus orientalis | reverse complement strand
GTTCGTAAGGTAGTGCAGTTAACTTATGTTCTGATTCCTGACATGCATGCTTATGTTGATTTCATTATTTGTTTTCTTTTCTGCTTGATTTATTTTTTCATTAGCTTAGTTTTCATTTTGTATTTTAACATGTTATCTTGTGGCAGTTGGTTTCCACCCTTCCCAATGTATATTTACTTTCTTTTGCCTGAATATTCTGTTGTGCTTGGAGACGCCAATTGACGTTTTTTTTAATCTATATGAAAATTTGGTTTTTTCCTTGTATTTTTTTTCTTTTACTTCTTATTTTTCCTCCTCTCTCTCTCTACTTGTCTGCTTACCTGTTTATTTTTGGTTTTGCATATTTGCTTTTCAAGCATTATTTATTTGCATGATGACTACTATCTTCTGATCTCATTTAATCAAATTTCATTCGTTATATTAGAGGAGGATTTCAAGCTCCCAACAGTTGTATTTCTAGGTGTAACCCTTGTGGTGTAAATGAAAATAGCTGAAAAAGTATGTACTTTTATGACAGGTTGAATAGTTTCTATTTCATGAAAACTAAGATGGCTGTATGGAACTTCTGGTTCCATATCATTGGTTAGTTAGTTATGCCTCACTCTGTGTGTGTGTGTGTGTTAAAAAAACGAACCTGTGGGATTTGAAACCATCTTTCATCAACAATATTACAACAGCATGTATTGCTTTCTTATTTTTCAATTGGGGGTAATGAGGGAGTACATGAAACATGTGACATATTAATGTTTTTTAGTTGATAAATTTGAGCTGAACCATCTTAGAACACACCATACCTACTCTAAAGAAAAATATGTCATTAGATGCGGTTCTGATACAGGGGCTGAACCAGCCCGTCTTTGTTTTCTTGTGGGCTAACGTAGTGGGTTTGAAAATCCATATTTGAAGCCCATCAAGTCCAGTCCTGCGGGCCCGAGAAAGATTCAAGAGTCCATGATCCCATAGATCTACTATTTGTTTAATTAGGATCTTGGCCCCCCCGCAAGAAATTTATGTCTTTATTTGTTTTGATTTGCTTTAGTCTCTAAGTTGGTTTAAGAATCTTACCTATAGCATGGTAGTTTTTATAATATGAAAGTCTTATTTTTTCCTTAGGACTTATTTTAGGGATTAGAACAATTAGAACTTGTCCATTTGAAAGGTTATTTGGTTATATTTTCAACAAGTGCAAATCTTGCAAATCTGATGTGATTTGGAGACATTACGGCCAAAATAGTGGTAGGGTATCTATTTTAGAGTTCTATTTTAGTTCGCACTATCTTTAGTTGTTTTTGATAATTAAGGTTTTTCTAGGATTAGTAATAGAGTTTAGTCTGTGTAAGGAGGTAATGGAATGGTGTAAAGAAGAGTTTTGTAATGAATACAATTGATACTTTGGAAATGGGCTGCTGTTTGTAAAGTTCCCCTTGTGTGGGAGTAGGAGGCTTCATTAAAGAAGTTACAAAGGAGTCACATTTGAATAGCAATTTATGATTGCTAACTGTACGGTATGGCAGTTAACGAGAGGCAATATGCCATGGATAAAAAAATCAGGATCAGACACAACCGATCTCGATCTGATCCAGGTATGGATCGGGCCATCCTTTAATGGATTGGTTGATCCATTGTGGATTGCTTGGTTCATGATTGCATGAGTTGGATTGGGGCGTTCCTTGCAAGGATCAGGTGATCCTTTGAAAGGATTTTGACCGATCCTTTGCTAAGGTTGATCTAATCCAAGGATCGGGATTGGGGACCGGTGATCTCAATCTAATCCAGCTGATCCCAGGCCGGATCGGCCGATCTTTTGAACCTTGTGATACACTAGTGGCTGGGAGATCCCCCTTGGTCTACTAATTTCTTAAACTAAGATCCTGAAATACCTAGAACGGGAGAAAATTAATAAGCGACTCCACATGGCCAGGAAATGAGGTTACTTCTAGATGGGACAATGGAGAAAGACTTGAGGGGAGGATGCCTTGTATACATGCTCTGTTGAACCAGAACTTACCACAATCGAGTAAAGTGACTGTAAATCGTCTCGGGATGTAAACCATCATACATGCAAATAAGGAGGAAGCCATGGCCAGGGCCAATCAACTCAAAGTTTTCTTAGTAGCAAGATCCTTAGGAGCCATCTTGACTGCTAGCGGTTTATCCCAAATGGGCAAACAAATTTGGAAGGTGACAGGCTAAAACTCTCCTCAATGATCTCTTCCTTCTTGTTTACCCATCAACAATAGAGAGAGTTCTACAAGATGGAAGAAGGGAGTGGGGTGTATACCAGTTCCTCATAGATAGCTGGTGTAGCTGGTGTAGCCATGTCGGTTGCATATCTTTTGGACCTATCTAGAAGGGGACCTGGATTTGGGCTTATGGCATACTTGTGCGTGTTAGGTATAATCTTGTGATTTAGGCTATCAACGAGTGCTGTGGGGGATTCCTAGGTGCTAACCCAATGGAAGAGGGATCGCTAGAATGGGTTTGCCTATTGTTGCGAGGGAGGTCTCAACTTCCTGAACATGTTATCATGTTTGATGGTCACATCTCCTTTCACATTGCTATCTGGGTGGAACGGTCATCCATTACCCATGTGGAGGATCGACATGCAGGTGGTTTTTTTAGTTGAAGAGGAATTGGAAAATGGTGATTTGAGGCGATCTTGATGAGGGCATGGAGGTCAACAAGCCACTGAAAAAAGAATGACAGGCCATATGGGTTGTCGGTAGCAGTAGGATCTCCAGGGACGACGACTAGAAAGGAAAACGTGCAAGATCTTATCGAATTTCAAATTTGAATTGCTAGCTTGAAACTCGTTGTTGACAGACACACAAGGGTTTGTGATGCAGGTGGAAAACAAGGATTCTTAATCAGAGGAGGGTGGGCCTGTTTTTTAGGTTAGTGCTTGTTCTTGCTGGTTGACGGTAGGAGAGTTGGAGGAGGACCCAATTGGTAGGATCCCAGAATTAGCTGACTGGTTGGACTATTTGATTGGTTTTTCCACAGGTAGTCATGATCTTAGCTCGAAGATTGCTTCTACTAGCTCGGACCAAATGGTGTGTCGATGACCTGATGATCCTAAAACATGGGGAGAGAGGGCTGCAGATGGAGGGGCCAACGAGGCATCAATTGGGTTTGAAATAGGTGACGAGCTGATTCTGGCGCCTTGTGGAGGGATTGGAGGGGAAATCGTGACGGCTAATGAAATCCCTATTTAGAGCCTACCATTGACCCAACCTTCGGATTGGGTGGGGTGCAGGACGACAAACTTAAGCAAACGAATGGGGTGTCTTTTTCGAGTATGGAATTCAAAGTGGTGGAGTTATTCACAGAGATTGAACACATGAGGGGAATGGCTAGGGAAAGAAGGGCTCAAGTGTTAAGAGCTGTATAGGCGGGCAAAACAAGCAGAGAGCTAAAAAGACTAACCTCCACTATTAATTACGAGGGGTCTCCAGCTTAGTGGAGCAGAAGCAGGAACAAGAGCAAGGGGGGAAAAGGAGGAAGATGAGGGGGTTCTTAATCAAATAGTTACTCATGAAGATAGGTCTGATATCGTGGAATGTTGGAGGGTTGAGGGGGCGGAAAGAAGGGCCTGTGTGAAGGACATGTGTAGCAGGTGGAAGGTGGACCTGATCTCCCTGCAGGAAATAGAGTTGGATAGATTCAATCTAGATGCTAAGGATCTATGGGGGAGGAGGAGATGGCGGTATCTGCCACAAGCCAACTATTAGTTTGTCGGGTGGAATTCTGGTAGGCTAAAATGAGGAGACTATAGAAGTGATGTATACTGCTGTTGGCCGCTTTTTTGTATCGCAAAGATGTAGATGGATATAAGATTCCTTTGAATGGATGTTCTGTAGCATTTGTGGGCCCTTGGATGCCACTAGTAGGGGGGCTATGTGGATGGTCTCTCCCTTGCTGTCTAGGTGGCGACTTTAACATAGTCAAATACCCGTATGAGAAGTCTGGTGATCATTTCCTCATATGATCACTTTTTCTAACTTTATATCTTGCAATGGCCTAATGGATGTGCAGCCAAATGGAGCTTGTTTTAATACTAGGATACCCCTGCCAAGAGTTGTCTTGATAGGTTCTTTTTTTTTGACAGGTTCCTTTTTTCTCTAGAATGGGAGAGCCATTTTGGTGGGATGACGCAACTGGCTTTACTGAACCCCAACTCTGATAACATTCCAATCCTGCTCTCCCTCCCAATGTGCCTTTGTGAAAGGAAGACATATGCTTGACTGCTCCCTTGCGGCAAACAAATGTATAGACTACTGGCAGAAGACCAAAAGACCTGAAATTGCTTGCCAAATTGACATGGAGAAAGCCTAAGATTCCGTGAATTGGGGATTTCTTGACTGGGTCCTCAAACATATGGGTTTTGGCTCGAAATGATGATTCTGGATTAGAACGTGCATTTCTACAGCTTCTTATTCGGTCCTTGTGAACGGGATGTCGAAGGGCTTCTCCAAAGGTCAGGGATTAGGGTAAGGTGACCTGTTATCCCCTGTTTTGTTCAATCTAGTCTTGGAAGTTTTTAGCAGGATGATGATGAAAGCTGAGGAAGTAGGCTGTCTGACTGGATGCTAGGTGGGGCAACATGGGCCCTTTATACTTCTTTTGCAATTTGCCAATGACTATTGTTTTCTTGCTCAATTCGGAGGGTGAAATTCAAAATTTAAGGGCTATTCTTATGATGTTTGAAGCTATGTTAACTTGCCAAAAAGTAAAATGATGGCGGTGGGGATGTCCCAAATCTGAGCAGATTGGCAAACTTGATGGGATGTGCTGTTTCGTCATGCCCAAAAACTATTTAGGTCTTCCTTTTGGGGGAAGAGTGAAGTCCAAAACACTAACTCTGATCAAAGCAATCCTCTCGAACATCCCTAATTATTTCATGTCTCTCTTTCGAGCCCTGGCTTCGGTGATTCTTCATGTGGAGAGGATTAGAGCGAATTTTCTATAGTAGTTTGAGGGAAACGACCACAATTCTCATCCGGTTAGTAGAAGTCAACTTTGTTTACCAAAGGAGGAGGGTGTTCTGGGCTTGCGGGGCCTTAAAGAAATGAACTGGGCTTTTTTTATCTAAATGATTATGGAGATACGGGGAAGAACCCAGCCATGTGGAGGAGAGTAATCATTGCCAAATACTCAAATCATGGTTGGGTTTGGAGAATCAAAAAGCCAAATGGTGCCTACGACTCGGGCATGTGGAAAGACATATGCCATGAAATGGAGGAGTTCCAACAGTGGACTCACTTTAAGGTGGGAAAAGGGGAGAGAGTCAGATTCTGGCATGATATATGGTGTGGCCCTATGCCCCTAGCTCAAGCCTTCCCCGACCTCTACCCTATTGTGGTGCTGGAGAATGGGCTGGTTAGTGAACACAATATAAGGGATAACGACAATGTCTCTTGGGATCTTCACCTTAGGTAGGAGGCAATCGACTAGGAGATATTATTCATGTCAGGGATATTTCTTAGGTTGGAGAGGGCAGTCATAGGTTTGGACAGTGATGAAGACAAGAGGCTATGGATCCCCAATGAGGATCAAGGTTTCACTGTGAAGTCCCTAAACAATATCATCAGATAAAGGGGCTATTATCTAAAACTGGCTGTTGAAGTATGGAGGTCAGAGATGCCCGTATTAGCCTTGCAAGTCGCTGTTTCATGTGTGGTTGCAGTGGGGAAACCTCTTCTCACCTGTTTATTCACTGCCCTATTGCCAGGGGCATATGAATGTATGTTTTGCAACGATTTCACTTATCATGGATTATGCCGGAAACTGTCTCAGCTGCTTGATGCTTGATTCCACGGCCCTAAAGGGCTCCTATCGCATGGGGGAAAAATCCTTTGGGCCAGCCTACCTCATGTCATTTGGTGGTCCATCTGGACAGAGAGCAAAACAAGCGCATATTTGAAGGTCGGAATGCCCTCTCATCAAATCAAAGACAGGGTTATAGTGCTCCTCTTTTGTTGGGTCGACCACCTCCCCTTATTCTTCAATTGCAAATTTTCTGATTTTTTCTTTGAATGGGATTCCTTTGTTATGTAGCTTGGAAGGGCTTGTACTCCTTGTGCTTTCTTGTCCATAAATAAAATCTTTATCTTTACTAAGGAAAAAAAAAAAAAGAAAAAAAGAAAGAAAGAGACAAACATGGTTATGAGAACTGGACCAGGTAGTGAATGGTGAGATGAGTGGTTCTGGTTAAGCCAGGTTCAACTCTTGGTTCACAGAGTCTAACCGTCGCTAAACATAGTTATAGATAAATAAAACTATACTCAAACAGTTAGAATAATCATAAAAAGTTTTGAAGAATCATAAAGAATGAGAAACATATGAAAGAATAATATACATTAGTTTAATACATATGTAAGATTAAAATTAAATCCTGAAAAGTAAATAATATTACAATTCCATGATTATTCATATAAAAGTTATGTGCTTATTTTAGTTAGTTACATTATTTCAATATAACTAAGTAGAAGAAAGCATATTTTAACATATTTTAGCTACAACAAGCGGCATTACTTGTTTAACGTCATTATAGAATCATTGTTAGATGGATTGAGTGGGTTTTTAAAGCTGGTTCTCAACCAGACGCCAACCCTCCTTTATCCGGGCTTGGGACCAGCAATGTCCGAAGATACAAACATTGACGGAGTTGTCATTATAGAATCATTCACTTCCTTTATTGATTAGGAGTTCCAGTATAGCAATATCAACCTTTATCCATGCTGTTGAAGGACCATGTTATAACATCCTATAATCGTTATATATATGAGAAAAAACATTTTATTAAGAATAGAGGAAACAAAAAGGAGGTGAGGAATCCCCACAACAACAAAAAACAGAAAAATATACAAAAAGGCCCACCCAAAACAAAAATGAGCTACCGCAGCCCAATAACAATAGCTAAATCCTAAATGGTACTTAGACCAAGACAGCACCTTCTCCTTAGCTCTACAGTATACTTGGAACACTGGCTCAGCTGCATCATTGAAAGCTCTATTATTTCTTCTTCCATAGAGACCAAGACACAGCAGCCGGAACCATCCACCAAATTGTCTTCCGTCTTGCGTTAAAGGCCGCTGATCTCCAACTAAATAAAAGGCTACATAAATTTGGAGGCACCATCCACTGCATTTCGACATCTTGAAGCATCTGAACTGATACTTCCATAGCGAAAGGGCAATGCAACAAAGAATGGGAGATTGATTCTCCATCGTGATAGCATAGGAGGCATATATTTGTAAGCACCATACCCTTCCTTCTGAGAATGTCCATTGCTGAGATCTTTCCAAGAGCTGGAATCCATAAAAAGAATTGGATCATCGTTGGCACCTGGTGGAACCAAATCTCCTTCCAAGAAACCTCCATAGACGTGGAGTCTTCGAAAAGAGCATAATTGTCACCTCTCCAATAAGCTGAAAATCGAGGATAGCTCCCAATTAAACACCAACCACTTCTCAACATCGGCTGCCATACAACCCTGTCATGGCTCTAAGAGATGTATTCAGCAATCTTCGTGTCTTGGTTGACTGCCATGTCATGTATTTTTGGAAATACCTTCTCCAATGGCCTCTCCCCACACCATCTATTAATCCAAAATCTGATTTTGTTGCCATTGCCCACCTTGAATTGTACACCACATGTAAAAAGTTGCATCTGGTTCATTATCCTCTTTCAAACACTCCTCACATACATGCTCCTTACCTCCTTGAGGTCTTACACATCATCAATCCCATACTTCACAACCACTATAGATTTCCACATGCTGTCATCCTCCTGCCCATTGTGCAACGACCATTTGCATAACAAAGCTTTATTCATATTCTTCAAGTGCCTCAACCCCATTCCACCTTTATATTTGGGAGAGTAGACCTACTCTCAAGCCACATGGTGCGTGCTATCGCACCTTCCCACACTTTCCACTAAAATTCCCTTTGCAATTTTTCTAACTTGTTGGTCACTTGAAAAGGAATTAAAAAGAGGGAGTTGTTTTTGAACTCCCTCACCTATAGGATTCCACACCAACTTTTGTTTGAAAGAGGCACTAGGATAAGTTGTTGGGAGCTTCTCCGTTCTACATTCCAAGTCTACAACAACATATCTAGATTTACCAACTCTCCTATGGCCACTAACAAACTCTACAAAGTCACCTTCAACTCATATACCGCCTCAAAAAACCTAAGAATACATCTTTGGAACCTCATTTAATGTTGAGAGTTGCCACACAAGATAAAGGTATTTTTTTTAATGGATAACCATCAATTTATTAAAAAGAGAGAAGAAGTCAATACAAGAAGAAAACAAGGCAAAAACAGCCAACCAAAAGCTAACAATCTGGAATGCAATCCCCAATATACATATCATTCAACCCCACCCTCCATTTAGCAAGCTTGTCTGCCACCTTGTTTTGGGACTGAGAAACATCGCATAAAACAACATTCACCTCCCCTACCTCACAAGATAAGGGTATCATCCACATACTTCAAATGTGTGACTTTAACGATGCCATTGCCAACACGGCAACACTAAACCTTTCAATCATCCCCACTTCAACTATTTTATTCAACAACCCTCCCAACACCTTTGCCATAAGTAGAAAGAGTGGAGAAAGCAAATCCCCCTGCCTTAGGTCTTTGGAGCTTCCAAAATAACTTGTTGGGTAATCAATTATTATTATTTTTGATGAATACTTGCCAAAAAACCATTTACTAACACTAAATATGATACCAATTGGTAACATCGCCTCATCCTCCTCCACCTCAAACCAAAGCCATGGTGATCAAGAAGGTAGTCCAAGAAATCCCAATTAATGCAATCAAATGCTTTCTTTATATCTAGTTTACATAAAACACTTGGGATACCATCGCGTAACCTTGAATCAATGCATTCACTAGCACAACTCTCCATCTATAGTTGAACACCCCTTTAGAAAAGCTCTTTTAGTCTTGGAAACAATTGAAGGCAAAACTGTCTTTAATCTAGAGGCCAGATACTGCAAGATGATTATATACATGTTCCACACCAAAAAAATTGGCCAAAAATACCAATTGACTCAATCCCTTCCTAGACACCAAAGTAATATACGATGCATTACTACCATAGTTGAGAAATGTCTTTCCTTGAAAATTGTTCAAAACAACCATCAAATCCCCCTTTAATCACCTCCCAAGAAGTCTTGTAGAAGGCAATATGGAATCTGTTAGGACTTAGGACCTAGAGCTTTATTACCTTCCATTTCACACAAACCTTCTTCACCTCCTCTTCCACTAAGGGTCTTTTCAATAAATCGATATGATCATCAGAAAGCTGGGGACCATCAACCTTCGGATGCCTCTTCCACTTTGAGAATAACTCCTTGTAAAAGTATGTCACCTTATCTCTAATTACCTCTTCTTCCACCACCATCTCCTCCCCCACCCTTAACATGTGGATCGAATTATCATGCCGTCTACAATTGGCCATCTGATGGAAGAACTTTGTGTTACTATCCCCCTCTTTCAACCACTGAACCTTAGATTTCTAATGCTAGATCACCTCCTCCATCTCAAGAACGCTAGCATATTCTACCTTTATCTCCTCCTTCATCTGCTCCACCTTCGACAACTCCTCTTCCTTTCTATCCCACCTCTGAATAGTCTTCAGAGTAGACTCCGTTTTTCAATCCTCTCAAACTTCTCCTTGTTCTAAAGTCTTAGTTTCTCACGAATAAGCTTTGATTTTAGACAAAAATGTTGCTTAAAGGGCTCGAAACCTTGAATTCCCTCCACCACTCCACCACCAACTCCACAAAACCTGGGTGCATATTCTACATAAACTGGTGTGCCACTCCACAAAAACCGGGGTGCCACTCCTTTCAGAAAGGGGTCCTGTGATCTGAACCTAGACGTGGAAGCGCCAAAACATCCATTGGAGAGAACTCTCAATCCGTGGAAATTAAAAACCTATCGAGCTTGCTCATGGTTTGTTTCACGTGGAGATTAGACCAAGTGAATTTCACTTTTGATATTAGAATATCAATCAACCCATTTCGGTCCACAAAGCATCCAAATTGCTCCATTCCCTATTTATGATGTCTACCACCCAACCTTTTCTTTGTATATAAAATCTCATTGAAGTCCCCTCACACACCAAGAAAGACCCCATCAAGCCTAGGCTTGCTCTATTTTATCAAGAAAAGGGGACTAAACGCTAATTGTCAGTGGGATCAGTAACACCTATGACAAGCCATTGCTCCAATGCCCCCTTCAAACACCCTACTATTGAGGCAGAAAATGAACGAATCATACTATCTCAACAATTCACTCCATTTTTGTCCCACAACAACACATTCCTTGCAGTTCTTACAGCTAGAACCATAAGCCATCTTGTTTCGGAAAACAACTAATTTTCTTAATTAAAATAGGATTAATTGAAGCTAACTTCGATTCCTGTCACAACACGATCTTCGACTTTAGCATGCAAAGTAACTCCTTAAATAGCCTCCTCTTCTCCCTGCTTCCTAGGCCCCTCATGTTCAAAGACAAAATCCCAACCTTCATCGAACACATCCTTTTGGCCCTCTATGTTTTCCCTCTGAGCCTCTATCACAGACACTCACCTCCTTCTCATAAGACAAAACCCTACTTAGGTTTTCAATTCTCTTACCATCCTACTCCCCTCCTCTTTATAGCCATGATGTTAACTCCCAATGCATAACTTTTGCTATTTTTCAAGCACAAGAAAGAGTTCCCAAGCCTTTGACCCTATCAAAGGATAGCCCTAAAGAAACTTCCCTCATCTTCAGGGCCCGATTTGAAATAACTAGAGGTTGATCAACCTCTTCCAACTTCGTTGGTTGGCCTCTTCCACATTAACCTGTCTTAATGTTCTTTCAAATGGATCTTGTAAACAGAGCCCCCTTAGCCACATGCTTCACCAATCCTGTCTCATCCCCCGCTCTTCACTTATTACTAGAGCATCGACGTCTACAGTTTGCTTGCCATTAACTAGGCACATCTTAGACATGCACTCAGCATCGGCACCATTCACCCACTCTTCCCTCTTCATCACTTTGGAGCACCCATAGGAAGTATGAAAGCCTCTCATCTCTAGATGCCACCCCCTTTGTTTCTAGTATCACACCCTCACCCCTATAATCGCCCCCCTTACATCATTAACACTATGTTGTCACTGACTCGGCTAGGTCCTCCACCCCACATCTCTTCTCTCCTCTGTCCCTTCCTATAAATTCACATTAACACTATAAATTCTCGGTAGCCAGCATCATCTTGGATTCCACTGTTGGAACCTCAACGTTCACCTCTCGAGTGTTGGAGTATATTAATTTGTATATCTCTTAACACCTTAAGTTTTTGGGAGAGTTGGTTAGTTTATTGTCAACTTGGTATCAGATCCATGTTACAATCTTGGCACCTATGGGTTATGGGTCCACCACGCTTCCGCTTACCATCCTGATGAACCATATGCCTTCCCACATTCTTGGCTTCAAATGTCCATTTGAGCTCCTCTCATGTTTTCTTGGGTCCTCTCTTCCTCTTAAAGTGTTCTGTTGTATTTATTATGTTCATATTTGGTAGAATCAAATTAGACACAAGGTTCTGAAATGTATCTTCCTTGGGTATGGTCCCAATCTGAAGGGTTACAAGTGTCACCATCCTTATACTTGGAAGCTGATTGTGTCTATGGATGTCAATTTTCAAGAGATTGTTTATTTCTTTTCTTTTGATAGCCTTATCATCTAGGGGAAACTAGACGTGAAGTTGAGGATGAGTTGCCTCTTCATAACTTGATTCTTCCATATTCCTTTGATCGTGATGGTGGCACCAATCCATGGAACAATATAGTTAGGGGGATAAAGAGCCAATAGTGGCCTAAAAGGAGAAGGAACCAGTGGCGATCACTCAAAATAAAGCTCGGGTGAAAGACTTTACGTAAGTGTTTATTCGAAGAAAGAACAATGTTTTTTTTTTTTTTTCTCCTGAATCTCATGTGCCTTTCCAACCCGTCTTTATGTCTTCAGGTATTGCTTCTTATATTTCAAATGTTTTTTCCATTCCTGTTGCTATTAGGAAAGGTATCCGTTTGTGTACAAAACATTTCATTTCTAATTATGTGTGCTATGATTATTTTGTTCTCTATGTTTCGAGCCTTTTTCACTTCCTTGTCTTCTGTTTCCATTCGTTGTAGTGTATCTCAAGCTCTATCTCAACCTTATTGGTGGAGAAGAACAATGGAAGAGGAAATGGAGGCCCTAGAAAAAAAAAAGGAACATGGGATGTTGTAGACTTTCCACGAGAAAAAGGGCTTGTGGGGTGCATATGGGTGTTTTCTATGAAGTTGTAACCCGATGGCATTGTGGAGAGATACAAGGCCAGATTAGTAGCGAAGGGCTATACAAACTTATGGAATAGATTATCAGGAGACCTTTTCCCTTGTGGCAAAGATGAATTCTATTCGCATACTAATTTTTGTTGTTGCTAATCAAGGGTGGCCTTTATTCCAATTTGATGTCAAAATTGCATTCCTTCATGGAGATCTTGTAGGAGTTTACATGAGCTTTTTTCTATGGTCTCCGCGTTCAACTAGAAAAGGGCAAGAATGTTGCCTAAAAAAACCTCTATATGGGCTGAAGCAGTCCCTTAGAGCATGGTTTAGGAGATTTTGTAGCGCTATGTTAAAAAATGGGTATAAATAGTGCTAGGCTGATCACTCTTTTATAATCAACAAAATCAAAACTTGTAGAAAAACAATAGATAGGTGGATTTGAGCATGGGGACAATAATTCCTGTCAAAAGTATCGATAGCAAAACTTTAAAATTTTGTTGATATTAGCAAAATTTGGGATATTCCCCTGGTATTTCTTTTTTGGTTAAAAGTTAAATAGAGAAAATGAAGTGAAATTAAATGAGGGAAAATAATGAAGTGAAGTGAAGTGAAGTTGAAGTGTAGTGAAAGTGAAATGAAGTTTAGTTTTCTAACTATTTTGGTTGAAAGTTAAACAAAAGAAAAGTGAAATTATTGCCGTTTCAAAATTAATGACCCTCCATCGACATCACCTTCACATGAGTCTCTCACGGCCCACCTGCATAACTGAACTCAAGGTTGCAGAGAGATGAAATAAGGCCCGTCAGCTTGTTCATCCATTGAGGCTTTCCATAGCTCTCTATTATCTCGTCCTCTATTGATCTCTGTATAGGTGTGAGTGAGAGCGTTTGTGTTTTGGGGGTTGAAGAAGGAAGATGAAGTGGGGGCATCAAGAGAGTGGTGGTGGTGGAGCTTGTTCAATGGCGGCGGTGGGGGCTGCGGTGACAACGGGGAAGAGTAAGATGTGGGATGAAGCACAACAAAATTCTGGAATGGATGAGCTTCTGGTGGTGTCGGTCTTAGATTTTCCTGCACACCTGTCAGCTTGGAGAGATCCTTACGGATAGCTTTGATGATCTCCTCCTTTTCGTCCATCATCTTGACGATGCTCTTCAACTGCATCACTTTCCTTTCATAGCTCCTGGTCTTGCCAGAAGCAAAGCTCTCTCTCAGCTCCTTCACTAGCAAAGCAGTGCTATTGCTATTGAACTTCTCCTTCTTTACTTCCCTCACAGTCCAGGACTTGGTATGTCGCTCCTTGTCCCGCAACAACGGCCTCACTAATTTCATTGCTGGTGGGGCTTCACCTAATGGCATCAAGTCCGGCGGTGAGTACTGCATGAAATTTTACATCGGCATCCCAGAAGTCGAGGC
The DNA here is from genome assembly GCA_025762735.1 of Platanus orientalis. Classification (NCBI taxonomy): domain Eukaryota; kingdom Viridiplantae; phylum Streptophyta; class Magnoliopsida; order Proteales; family Platanaceae; genus Platanus; species Platanus orientalis. The sequence continues at coordinate 23,503 of JAOXJP010245029.1, read as the reverse complement.
ATTCACATTATCGACACTGGTAGTAGCATTATTTGGTTCCAATGTCTCCCTTGCCAGTTGTGTTACAAGTACAAGGGAGCAGACTGAGGGATAGAGTACAATCACAAGGGAGTACTCTGTGTGTGTGTGTGTGTGTGTGTGTGTGAGAGAGAGAGAGAGAGAGAGAGAGAGAGAGAGAGAGAGAGGATTCCTGGTATGAATTTGTATTTTGGAGAGGGAGGGAGCCCTTTACCTTGGGAAAATTTGTATTTTCGAGGGGCTAGCTTGGGAATTTAAGAATTCAGCTATTTACTTTTAAGATTGCTTATTATGGTTGGAACTTTGTTCTAGTTATTTCTTGGAATATGTGCTTTTTAAATTCATGGCTATAAAGCACTCTTGGGTTCTCCATTCAGAGTTCCGTGGAATTTTTTTTAGGGATAAAGAAATTAAATACCAACTTGATACTGAGTGGAACAGTTCTTTGATCGTATGCATATTTTTTATACCTTTTGAATCTGTACTTTGAAGATACAGTTGCACTTGAACTTCTGCTCTTTGCATGGGATTTTGTTTTGTTATTTGGCAGCCATCTTTCCTGCCTCTCCTTCTAGGTGGTTTCAGCAGTTGTCAGTGTATTATGTTAATTTTCTATATAATCACATAAAATTGAAAGAAAGACCGGGGGGGGGGGGTTATGTTATTTTTGTATTGGTGATGTGATACATCTTATCAAATGAAGGTTATCTGTAAAAGGGAATATACATAGACTCAGTCATCTAATTTGTTTGTTTTTTATCATCCTGTTTTGCAGTCGGTGAGCATAAATGAATTCTTGAAGCCAGTTGAGGGTGAGAAGTATGTTGGGCCTATAAATGCACGTGGACGTGGCGGACGAGGTCGCGGACGTGGGGACCGTGGTGGATTCAAGGGGGGATTTTCAGAACGGTCAGGTAGTGAGACTGTTCCTGCACCTAAAATCGAGGATCCTGGTCAGTTTCCTGTCCTGGGGGGAGCTGTGAAAGCATGATTTTTTGTTAGGATGGTTAGTTTTTTCTTCTTTTTTTTTCTCTTGGTCTTGTCTTAGTGGATGTTGTTCTAGGTAATTATTAATGTTATTGTTACATTTGCCTGAAGGTGTCTTAAGCTATAAGGGGATTTAGTGAATAATCAGAATTCTGCACTTTTTGAATGTTGGCAGGCTCGCTTTTCCTTTTAATGTCAAGCTAGTGTAGAAATTTGACTGTCATTATAATGTTTTGTAGAATTTAGGAATCCTCTACTTATTCCCAGCGTAATTATTAGATTACACTACCATTGTTTCATGGCAGAAATCTTCGTACACGGTTTTGTGTGGATAACGGTGCTATACAAGACTATGGGTTTATACAAGATTATGGGTTGTGTAGCAAGCCGGTTCCCTGTATGGGTTTGAGCATTGATTCCTGCTAGGTCATTAAGTTGAGGTTTTAGCATTGCTTTGCTGGTACTAAGCCTGGATGAAGCGGGGTTGAACAATCTTTGACCGCGGTAGATGGTTTGGCCTCTATTTTAGCCTTTAATTTACTTGATTGGGCTACCCGGTACGATCCTTTTAGTTATGCCTCTTCCACTAAGCATTACCCACATCTTCATTCCCTCTTCAAGTTTCAAACATGTTGCGAGCCTTGTCCACTGCAGCTGACAAGTCTTTACAGCTTACATAGGCTACCTAGGAATTCCTAGTTCATAATTGGAAGAGGGATGTGAGAAGCCCCAAAATCGAGGGCTGTTTTTGCTGTTGTTTATTTAACAAAGAGTGCTCCAGACTGTTTATACAGTGGACTCTGCTTGTTGACCGCCTGCACTATGTGGGCACTTAGTATTATTATTAGTATATGTGTCCATTGAAAAGAGATCTTGTAGTTCTGTACTATGTCTCTTATCCCTAGGAGGTTTTCCACCACTGGTAGTTATCCAATAAACATATCTACTTGTCTTATAACTATTGTATTGAAAGATGTATCCTTAGATCAGTATCTCATATGGTTTAGAAAATGTGGATGGATATATAAAATAAGTGTAGCTGGGTTTTTATTTTATTTTGGTTTTTAGGTGAAAAGTATAGCAGGGTTGTTGATACATTTCTCCTGCCACGGCTTTTTAGCTATAAACACTCTGCTTTCTGAGATGTATGTTTTATCATTTGACTGACGCCATGTTAAAACAAGGTCATTGAGCGCAAGCAAAAAAGAATCTTCTTTTATTTGTTTTTTTTTTTTTTTGGTTTTTGGGTAGAAAAGAAGGTTCTTAGGTTGGTTACATGAATCTTATTTTATCGAATTTTTAGGACCCAAAAATGAAGCCCTATGAACCGTTTTCCAACGTGGGTTGGGCCAATAAGGCTTCATTATCGGTAGCTGTACTTAATGGAATAGTCACACCAGCTTAAGGGGCCATCCTTTGTTACAGCACCTGCAGGAAAATGAATATGAATATCCCGGCCCTCCAGCAGATTGATTTCTCTAGTAGATGCTAACGTTACCTATTGAAGTAAATAACATTTGAAGTCATGGTAAAAAGTGAAAAGATCAAATGCGAGATCTTCCTAAGAAACACCAAAGATGAAAAACTAAAACAGCCCTTTAGCTAGTCTGTCGCTCCTGCAAGCATTACAAGTTGGAAATGATCAAAATGTAGACCAACATGCCTTGGCAATAGGGGAATTAAGGTGAAATGTTGGACATGTATGTGGTGGTGCTTATAAGATAGGGTAAAGCCGTAAAGGTGCTAATGGCATAGCAATTAAGGGTTTTTGGTTGGTACGTGAGGTTCATCAGTTTCATTTATTCTTCTTTTAGAAAGCTATTTAATTAATTTTGTCAAATGATATACTAATCTCATATATTTAATAGAACGAAAGGTAAATTATATGAAATTTAATTAGAAAGAGAACCATTTAAATTTTGGCCAATGATCAAGATCCTCCACACTAAACTCCTGGCAGTTATATTCGTTATATTAAACCTTATTTATTTATTTATAAAAGGAGAAGGTTCAATAAATAGGCAGTGATTAGGGTAACATTGCTACATGTTTCTCAATATTCATTTGTAATAAATGTTGTAATAATAATGGGAACACCACAATATATACCACTGATTTAACTTGTTATCAGTTAAGTTTACAGCTTATTTTGTGTTATGAAACCACGATTGAGATAATTTCAATATGAGTATATAGAGCTATTGTGCTTGTAAGTTGATCAGCTAAAATAGATTTATCGTCTAAAACTTAATAGAAAAAGAAAATGAGTTCCTTTTGAAAACCTAAACAACCTCATTCGGGCTTGGATTATGTGAGAACGAATCTCATGAGAACTGTGAAATGGCACCAGAGGGGCTGACGCATCAGTACCAAAACGTGATTTTCACTTTTTGGGGGGGTACTTATCACTTTTTGGCACTGATGTGTCCGTACTCTGATGCCGTTTTCACAGTTCTCACAAGATTCGTTCTCACCTAATTTTTAGTGACCTCATTCTTATTTCTATATTGGTATTTTTTTTTGGGTAGGGCCACTAAGGCCCATTGCTGCATAAGCTACCTTGTACTACCATTGATCTCTCCCTTCCTTTGGAGGGGCCATACCGTGGCATATCTGTTGGTTTTTTTAATTTTTTGGTATCAGACAAAGGAAACCCCCTTACACAGCAGAAGAAGAGGATTCTCCAAGAAGAATCCACTTAGTACAACCCAATGACATAAGATCATCTCTTAAGGCTTACCTGGGCTAAGTCGTGGGCTTTCCTATTACAGATCCTGTGGATCGTAGATAACTTTACATTCGGTGATAGCAACAAAAGAGCTTTACATTCCACAAAAAGAGGCCGTAATTGCCACGGGCATGAAGCAAAATAGCCAGCCAGTATATTAACCACCTACCTGTTCTGCATCAATTTTCAAGATAAACTTCTGGGCTGTAACCTGATAAGCCAGACGTAAACCCATTAGAACTACATCCATCTCCGCTGCTGTAGCTTCCTGCCAATTCATTTGACTAATCCCCAATCCCAACCATTTGCCTTCGTGATCGTGTGCAATTGCTGCTCTGGCCACCATTGATTGCTCTATAGGAACCGCTGCATCAACATTTATCTTTCGATTCAAGCTGATCGCTGCACCCTGCCAGGTCTCTCATTAACCTGTGGAAGGAAGACCAAACCGTATTAATATGAAAATTATTCCCACGAAACACCACTGAATTTCTTTGGATCCAAATAAGCCAGGTTAAGATAGCCATATTAGTCAAATGAGTGGGTTTTTCCATCTTTGATGACCATTTATATTGAAGCCAATACAAAAACCAGTTTTTAATATTTTTTGGATTATGTGGAGGTTGGTATGTTCGATCTAGGAAAGCAGTCCATATTTGTTTAGCATATTGGCATTGGACGAGGCAGTGTAGTACATACTCACTCCTCTTTTGATTTACAAATCGGACACATGGGGTTTACGTTTGGTAAGCGTTTATTGATAGCTTTGTTCACCGCAATAGCTCCGTGCCAGGATCTCCATAGGAAGACTTTAATCTTATTTGGAATCTGAAAAGCCTAGATTTGCTTCCATAATAAGCTTTGTTGAGTATGATTTGTCCCAGGTTGGCCTGCCAGGTGACAATAGGCTGATTTGACAGAGAAGTTTCCAGACTTATCAAACCTCCAGATAATATGATCCCTTGGCATATGTCTACTAAGGGGAATGCTTAAAATGGCTTGTTTTTCTGCAGGAGAGATTAAATGTTCTATCGGCCGTAGATTCCAAGACATATCCTGAGATTGGATGAGGTCCTTTACTTTCATGGGCTGCCCTGTACTAGGTTGGGGAGATTGGAGAGATCTAGTTGGAAGGTTTGGGATCCAACTATCACCCCAGACCTGAGCATCCTGGCCATTACCAATCATCCAAATCCATCTCTGTTTGATTTTTTAAGGTGTCCCATTTAACCCAGTGAATTTTACGCTCTTGGTTATGTTGCCTCCACCAGAAATTTCGTTATAGTTTATCTATTGCATGACATAAATTCTTGGGGATTTGAAAACAAAACATGGCATATGAGGGTAGAGCTGTAATCATTGATTTGAGCAAGACCTCTTTCCCTGCATGGGATAATAACTGGGCCTTCCAGCTTTGGATCTTGGATTTAGCTCTCTCCTCTATATAAGAAAATAAATTTATTTTCTGTCTACCAATGGATGATGGTAGGCCAAGGTACTTACCTGGGCGAAAAGCAATCCTCATTCCCAAGATATGGCTAATCAATTGTTGGGGCACTCTTTGTGTATTGCGACATAAGATAATGTCTGATTTGTCCAAATTTGTATATTACCTTGAAGCATATTGGTATGAATTTGTTTAGGATGTCCCTAATGGAGGAAGCATTAGATTTGGTCGTCTTGCAAAAGATAGCAATCGTCTGCAAATTAGAGATGGGATATTGAGGGGCTGTGCCGATGTATTTGGATGCCTTAGATTGCTTTAAATTGTTTAGCATTACATAAAACCGAGGAGAAGGTCTCTACACAAAGCATGAAAATATATGGAGATAGTGGATCGCCTTGACGAAGACTTCTAAAGGCATGAAACTATCACTCAGACTTCCATTGAGCAGGATTTGGAAAGATGTCGTAGATATACATTGTAGAATCCAATTTTTACCATTTGCAGCTAAATCCCATTTTTTCCATTACTCGAATTAGGAATCGCCATTCAACCCTGTCATAAACCTTGTTGAGAGCCAATTTAACAGCCATTAGTGATTCTTTTGTTCAGTGGGTTCTCATATGATATAATATTTCTTGTGTTATCAATATATTATCTGATATGGCTCTTCCAACTTTAAAAGTAGCTTGATATGGGAATATAAGAGAATTGATGACCTTCTTCAGCCTGTTGGCAAGGTCCTTTGCTATGATTTTGTAGCTAACATTACAAAGATTGATTGGCCGAAAATGACATGGAAGAAACGAATGTTCTTGCTTTGGAATAAGGACCATGTAGGTTTGATTAACCTCCTTCATGACTTTCTTACCTTTAAGAGTCCTTAACAAATTTGGTAACATCATAACCAACTATGTCTCAATTTTTTTGTTAGAAACCTTCTTGGAACCCATCTGGTCCTAGAACTTTCAACTCTCGTAGTTCAAAGACTGCCTCTTTAATTTCCTTAAAGGACATCTCAACATCTAATCCAACTTTTTGGTCACTAGATAGTCTAGTTTAATATCATCAGTTGTCCAAGAGATATTGACATCTATCAGTTGGGAAGAGACAAATAGTTATGTAAAGTAACCCTTTAAAAGTTATTCCTTTTGAGAATCATCTGTTATCCATTGGTCATTATCATTTTGAAGACAAGACAATACAGTTTCTTTGCCTTCGAATGATGGTAGAGAGGTGGAAAAATTTAGTATTCCTATCCCCAAATTGCAGCCACCTGATTCTTGATTTTTGCGCCCATAGTATTTCTTCATCTCGAGGATCCTTGGCTAGATCCTTTTCTATTTTTAGAGATCAAAGCATCTTTGTACTGGGAGGATCTCATTCAATAGGCATGCTCAAAGCAACTTTCGAATGTTGTACCATAGACTTCCAAAACTAAACTTGTTCTAGTGGGAAAGAGGAGCTTTTAAGCTTTGTAATTTCATATGTAACTCCATATCTCTACCATTTCTCCCTGAGTCCTAATTATTTTTGATAATATTCCTACATTCCTTATGGTTGGTCCACATCCATTCAAATCGGAATGGTCGAGGCTGGCACTTACTAGAGTACTTGTGTAAATGAAGGATAATTGGGAGGTGGTCAAACCCAAAGTCAGGAAGATTTTTAATGTGGGCATCTAGGAATCTAAGCCTCCATTGAGCATTCATTGCTCCTCGATGCAATTGTTCACTGATGCGAGTATGACCTCTTTGTCCATTGGACTAGTTAAAGAAAGGACCTCTACACCCCACGTCTGATAGTTGGCCTGTATTTAGGATAGATAAACCAAAATCCAGCTCACTGTGAGAAATCCGACCCTCGCCTAATTTATCCTTGCTACTCCAAAGACAATTCCAGTCCCCCAGGCACACCATTGGTGTTCAGTAGGCACTCATATTCCGAAGACAAGGAGCCCAAGTACGTTGGCGATAGGTCTGGTGTGGTTCCCCATAAGTAAAATAGCATGTCCAAGGCCCATAACCATCTTCATTATCAATTTGGACAGAAATCCAATTTTTGGTTGCCTTCATAATATCTAGTTTAATATCATTAGACCATAAGAGAAATAAACAGCCCAATAAACCCGTTGAATCGATCCCATGACATTTCCAATTATTGGATAATCATATCTTTTGTTTGACCCATGTAGTGATCCCTTTAGTTTCAGCCAAAAACACAATTTGAGAGTTTTGAAGGCGAATCAAAGCCTTCAGTTGGTGAACTATAGAGGGTGACCCACAACCCCTACAGTTCCATGCCAGAATGTCCATCAGATCTTGTGTGGCTGCTCAGGGGTAGCCACACTTATGCTTTGACTTAGTTGGACTTTCAATGGGAGATGTTGGTTTGCTGATTGAGTTGAATTTGGTGTATCACTTGAGGGATCAAGACACATTTTGTTGGTACCCAACTTTGGTGAGTTCATGAGATGTGCCCTCACAATATAATTTGGGGTGTCTTCTATTGGGCCATGGTCTCGTTGCTTGACTCTAAGGATATAACTTTATAATAGGTTCTATGGGACTTGTACACCTGAGATAATATTCTATGTTGATGTCCTATGGTATTTGTTAGGGAGGGATTAAATTGTTGTTCTAACAAAAAGGAAGATTTTGAAATGATATCAACATATGTAAAATATTGTACTTGGCCCAGAGCATGCATAAGTTGGGCATGCTTTGCTTGAGGTGGTCCCATGTCATCCTCTTTTGAGTCCCCATCCTCTTCTTTCTATTTTCGACTCAGTCTTGCAACTATTTGTTTGGTTGCACATCAATTATGGATGAGAGTGTGTTGATGTGATCCAGGCAGCCATCTTATGATTAACTTGAGTTGTAACTCGCACTGCATGGGGTTGAGAACCCTGTAACTATTGGTATTGGTTGCTCATATGGACCATCTAGGATGTGGTTGATGCATGGTGGAGGATCATTCAAGATTCACTTTTGGCTAGTAGCTTAGTATTATCTAGGTCCGGATTACTCAGTTCCTCATCCTGCATGACTGGTGATATATATTGGGCATGAGCTTGGATGGATCAAATCATTTGCAAATGGGCTTGGGAACACTGTGGGTGGTCTCCTGTCGATCCATGGGTGAAAAGGTCTAGTTGTTGGGTCAAGCTTTGGAATAGGGTTTGGTCGATTTGATTTGTCACACCAAAGATTTAGCCCATGGGTGCTTGGTTCTCGGGCCATGGGTACAAAAGATCTAGGGGGATTCAACTTTCTCTTCATTTGGATTATTGAGGTCTGGTGGGTCCCTCACTTTAGCATCCAAGTGCAATGCGTTTGGTAAGGAAATATGGTTGGATGCACTGCTATCAATTTTGTCAGATGTTCCGTGGGCGGAAGTGTCAGTGAAAATTTGCCTTCCTAGTAGTGATTCTACCCTCACCGAAAGTGGAGATTGACTGGTTTCTGGCTAAGTCAATAGTGCTTGCGTCTTCGGTGGTGCATCTGATTGGAGTTGTTGTGCCGAAGCCGATAATGGCATACTGGTGGCCGTCGGACCTGAGCTTTCACCGTCTCCAGTAGTAGTCGTTGCAGTCACCATTGTTTGGCTTATATGAAGGGAGCCTATTGCTTCAAAACGAGTGGCCAACTCCAGATGTTCCTGTTCTGACATAGATGCTACCGGTCGCTGCCAAGGAAGTCTCTCATCATTTATCTGTGGGTTCCCTAGATCGATTTTCCATTCTTTTGCCTTTTGAATGGGCTCGAGATCTGTACAAAGGCTGCGAGGGAAGTTGATGGTTATGTGATGAATTTGATTAGACGATCCAGTTGTTGGTTGCACCTTCAAACAATCCTTCATTGCATGGCCTAATCTTCCACAATGATAACAAAACATAGGCAATTTCTCATATTGCACTGAGATCATCTCTAGTGGTCTATCATCCTACTCGAAGCGTATACGCGGCATCAATGGTTTAGAGATATCCAATAGAATCCTTACTCGAAGCAGTGGTCCTTTAGGATGAATGAGCTTCATTGTATCCATTTCTAAGAATTCACCTACCTGGCCGGCTAGTTGGATAGCCATCGATTCGGTATGGTATTTGGCTGGAAGATTATAGAACTGCACCCAGAAAGCCACCCTCTGGAATTTGAGCCAGTGGGGGTGCTTGGCAAGGATCCCACTCAACAAACAATACGAGATGATTGTGGAACGACCACGGTCCCTCTAAATTTTTTCATAATCATCTGTGTGTTTGAATTTCGCCAGGAATAAATTTTGCTCCTTTTTTTTTCAATCACTGCTCCATGTTGTAGATTCCAGTATGTGCTTAGTTCTTGGACAAAAACATGCTCATTGAAAGGTTTTTTTGTGTGTAGGTGAAAAGCCAGATATTTTGCATAGTTGGTGTTATCTTCCTCCACGTTCTTGCCTTTTGCTTGAACTCTGCCTTCAAAAGGTTTCACATCAACCATCTCTCGGACAAGGAGCTCCATTGAATCCACTTGGTGAGGAGAGCGTTGAGGTATTGATCGTGTTATCTCCATCCTGATTATAGAAGTTGTTGGTAAGAAGAAGGTGATTGGTTAGAAATCATGGCGTACGGGGTGAAGATCTTGATTTGGGTTGTGAGACTGTATTCGGGAGAAACAATAGTCAAGACTCTCTTGCAAGAGCAAAAACCCTTACAATAGCTATCTGTTGGTGAAGTACATTTTATTTCGTTCTTGTGATGATGTGAGATGACTCCTTTTTATATGATCATATAAGGTTTATTTGGATTTATAGATTTGAAGTTGTGGAAATGAAATTCTATTTCTGTTATTTGTATCTGGTTTAAATGTGTAAAAACAGAATTGGGTGATATCCACATATACATGATCTCCCAAATTATTAGGGCTGTCAATTGGGCCGGGTTGGCCTGAAACCCGACTTGATTAGCTTGAAAATTAGGTAGGTTGAGTTTTAAGTTGAGCCGGGCTTGGGCCCAAATATTAGGCATGAGCTAATTTTTGGGCTAGGCTTGGGCCTAAGTTATTTCAGTCCGATGCCTGACCTAGCCCGGCCTGAAGTGAATAAGACATGAAATTGGCTCAAAGTTTGAAAAAAAATGATTGTTTTTGTATTTATGTTTTTCATTGGATTAATTTGGATGGTGAAGAAAAAAAAGCTATTAAAGTTCTAAAACTTCTATCAATTCTGATGGTAAATATATAAAAGGGTTTAATTATTAGAATAAAAAAATAAATTTAAAATTTTTATACACAACCATCGCTTTAGCCAAGTGGTTAAGGCATGTGCTTGCTAACATGGGGTTTCCCTGCGAGAGTTCAAATCTCTTAGGTCATTTCGGGCTGCCCGAACTTGACCCAAAGCCCGAATAATTACAATGGGCTAGGCTTGGGCAAAGAGGCTTAGGCTGAATTTGGGTTCGAGCTAGATTCTGGCTTGGGTTTTATACTTCGGACTAGGCTTGAGTTTTATACTTCGGACTAGGCTTGGGTTGATTCTTGTCTGACCTGACTTGATTGATAGCCTTATAAATTATACACCTAATTCTATGGATTTCAATTAAAGATTTTTGAATAATTGTGCATCGAAACAGTGGAAATGAGGTTTTTGAATTTCAATTCCATTCATATATATATATATATATATTTCAAATGATAAAATTCTAAATCGGTGGAATTTAATTTTGCAGAATTCTTTAGGAATTCGAAGACCAATTCCAATTTTGTGAATCCAAATGCACCTTAAAAGAATTTCATTCCATATGACTTCTTAAATACCTTGATTTGATTGTCAATGACCTAGTGTCCTAGTGATTGCAGCATGTTCAAACTGTAGCATTATGTCCACATGTGGAGGCAGGATTTGGTAGACAACTTAGAGAGTGGTTAAAGTTGGAATGACATCAGGGCTGATATATCGGTGTAGAAAAAGTGAAATACACTTTTTGGGGGTATTTTTTTCACTTTTTGGCACTGATGTGTCAGTCTTGGTGTCATTCTAACTTTAGCCACTCTTTAAGCTGTCTTACCCAATCCGTTTACTGACATTATTTGTGCGTCAACGTCGTCCGTCGCTCCCACTATATTGGCGGATCCCACACTAAGAAGTAGGAATCAGGGCCCGTGGGACTACAAAAAAACAGAGAAAAAGAAAAAATAAAAATTACAAAGGATTTGGTTGGTCACTTCCTCGCCCAAATCAGAAATCATTCTCTTACAAAGTCTAAGATTGCTTTGAAATTAGTATCACTTTGTTAAGTTGGTTTACCTATTTCCCAGTAACCCTTCCTGTTAATGAAGAGCCAAATGCAGTTGTACGCGCACGTTACGTAAACGTCCCATATCCTCTCTTTATTGTTAAACTTCTGTTTAACATTATGCAAATTTCGATAATCAACACTGGCGAAAAATTAAAAGCACCAACTTTTACTTCCATTAATTTTTTTACCCCCCCACCAATAGGTGTGAATGGTGTTAGTGGCGGCCACATCAATACTAATTGGGGGGGCCCTTATAACTTTTTGTTGCTGATGTGTCAGGCCCTGACTCCATCCACACCTGAATGTTCGTGAATTATTCATACCTAATTCTTTGGCAAAGATTAGGAATGGAAATCTACTTTTCTTGATGTATTAGAATGGCATCAGAGGTGGATACATCAGTATTAAAAAGTGATAAGCACCCCCCAAAAAGTGAAAGTCATTTTTTGGCACTGATGTGTTAGCCCCTTGACCTTATTCTTCCGTACTTAATATTAACAGAAGTTTAATGATCAAGAGATGATTTAAGGATATCTAAGCATGCCACGTGAAATCTGATGAGGGGTACTTTTGTAATACAAAACCTTATGCAAATTTGTATTTACTATAATACTCTTAAATTAATTTAAGCTTAAATAAATTTTGTCACGTGTTAATTGATAATGGCGTGATGTCTCTCCAGTTAAACTGGAGATGATTCAAACTCCCAGTACGAAGTTGAATAAAAGGCAGGTGCCGTTGGATATGCCGCTCGTGAATGGTCGAATGGCGGGGATGCGTGCAGCATAAGCGCATATGCTTCTCCCAGGTTTTAAAAATTTTCTCAAAATCAAACGATAAGTTAAAAAAACAAAAAAAAATTTTGAGTGTTCTAGTTGAAACAATAATTGCAATAAAAAAGAGACTCTTTCAAAGAATATTCGAAAAAAAATTCGAGCAGATTAAGAGAATATTATTATTTTAAATAAGTTTCTGGGATTTCGTGTCGGCCTCACCATGTCACCATTGTATCGTATAAATGTGAACATCGCTGCGGCTGATAAAAGACGCACTTCTTCTTCATCGTCTTCATCTCAGATTCCTGGTTTACAGGCCGGAGATGGCGGTTTACTTCAGAGCAAAGCGGGTTACCGACCCTCTCGACGACAAGGTGAAGGCTTGTCTCTGCGGGAGAGATCTAGACCACAGGAAAACCAGCTTTGTCAGTAGTGGAAGCGAACACGAAGGAGATCACTCGCTTTGTCTCTCCGACCTCGTTCATGGCTTCTTGGAAGAAGACGATGCTGGAGTCCGGCAGGCGGAGAATCCGTCAGATTCCGACGCTGATTCCTCGCTTCTTGAACCTCTGGAGTTCATTGAGGACTTGTTGAATCCAACGGTTGCAGACGGCGGTGATTCCGACTCGTTCCGTCTTTTACTCCTCTCTAATGTCGTGAAAGCGGCGGAGGTGTTTTCTTGCTTGAGATCTAACAAGAGCATTTTCCGGCGGAAGGTCATGACATGTCTCCGAGATTCCGGCTACAATGCGGCGATCTGCAAGACGAAATGGGAGAGCTCCGGTGGACAAACGGCCGGGAACTACGAGTTCATCGACGTGGTCAGATCTACCGACGCAACGCAGCAGCAGAGGTACATCGTGGACGTCGATTTCGCCGGGGAGTTCGAGATCGCGAGGCCGACGGTGCATTACGAACGGCTCTTAAAGGTTTTGCCTACGGTTTATGTCGGGAGACCGGAGGATCTGAAGCAGATCGTGAGGCTGATGTCGGAAGCCGCGAAGAGGTCTCTGAAGAGCAGAGAGCTTCATCTGCCTCCCTGGCGGAAGAACCGTTACATGCAGCCGAAGTGGCTCGGTCCGTACCGCCGGACCGTGAATCAGGTTCCTGCAACGTCGTCTTTTCCTGCAGGATTTGAGAAGTTCGCCGTTAAATGCCGCTTTGTTGGGTTCGACGCCGTTACAGAAGGTAACTGCGGTTTATTTATTCCGGCGCCGGTGACTCGTACCAGATGACAACGATGAGGATACGCGGCGGATGCCAGCGTTCAGCACGCGGCGCACGGTAGCATGGATAGAGTGGAAAGCTGAAAGGTGTGTTCATGATGGGCCCACATAAAGTAGGGATCAATCCAGATCACATGAACGTACAGACGTGGTAATGAATCGTACTCCTGTGCGCATGGAATGGTGTAATGTGGCAGTGTAAGGCCCCGATGTTGTACAATTGTGGATAACGTTAAATAATGGATGGTGGATAAGTTGGAAAAATAAAAAAATGGTTTGTCAGGCATCGTGGCAACTGCAGATGGTTCTGTTTTAAAATGCTTTGACTGATGCAAACCTGACAATCTTTTATTGATAAGTCGTACCGGCGTTTATCGAAACTTCTTCGACGTAACCAAACAAAATGGAGCCTTATTATTTCAATGAAGGACAAAGATCTGTTGTAGAAATTTTGCTGTAGCTTTTTGTAGCATCTACAAAAAATCAAATTTCTTTTGGGCCGTTAACCGGGTTTGGCTCTTCTTTTATGCCACAAAGGCTGAATCTATTTCCATTCCTATCCCCTACTTTCTTAGGAATTGAAAAACAGTCTTACAATTCATTTGGATTCCATCTAAAATCTAAATGGATTCTAAATGACATAAATATTTTTACTTGTTTGATAACATTATGAGGTTGGAAAGAAAATAAAACAACATTTTCTTACAATTTTTTTTGGAAAATCAATGATAATATAGATATAATGTCTTTACCAAGCTGTGCTATAGGATATTTAAAATATGTTGATCCGTGCACCTCTCAAACACACATTACTAGATATATAGAATTTGCAAAGGGTCAAAATAAATGAATTTGGTATCCAACATCCCTATATCCTTGTCTTGCAAACTAACAACTCCCACCGTTTATATACCTTTGATACAAAACAAAAGAGAAACTTTAAATACATGAAAAACATACGACCTATTGCTACAATACCAACAACTTTCTCCTTCAAATACATACTGACAACATAACCTAATGAATAACCTCCGTGTTGTATGGCCATTGTCCTAATCAACAAGAATGACTTCAAATTGGCACATTTATAAAATTACCCAACTGGAAGAATGCCTAAATTCCACCCTTGTGTGATCTTCATTAGCATCAACATTGGTACCATGATCCATGTGTTGTTGAAATGCTTCAAGTTCATCAACCCAAATAAATGAGTAATCATGGTCCTATAACATGTTAATTGAAGTAGTTAGAATGATTAAATCTAAAATAAAACATTAAACTAATAAATCACACATAAAAATATGTCCATAATGAACCTTCCATTCCGGACATCTATAAAAATATCTTCTGACATTTTGTTTTGTTTTAGCTTGCCAAAATACAATATAGCCCTTGCCACAAAAACATGGTATCATTGCAGGAATTGGATTGACATTGGCCATTCTTTTAAAAACAAAATATGGACTTGTACAAGTTAGAGGAAAGTTTCATGTTATTAATATAACTACTAAAAACATCAAATAGGAATAGATTGGTACTATGGGCTAAGACATTACCAAACAATTTTAAACTGCCGGTGACATCATTCCACACGCAGGTATGATGTAGAAAGATACCAAAAAGTCATCATATATGCCAAAAAAAAGGGTGACATGGATCAACTAAGTCGCAAATAATACATGTGTACATATACCATATGTCAACCTTTCAAAAAAGATTATGTGCATTTAACACAAAAAAGTTCTTGTCAATAGGTGTAACACCTATTAACAACCTGTAGTTAGGATTCTCCACATCATCCTCTTTTTGCCATGAACATCGTAAGTCATAAATGCATTGGCATAAGAGGGATTCTTCAGAAGATACTCAAACACAAAGTCCATGCTAGCTTGCTCGACTCCATCAACACTCTCAACTGCATTCAACAAGCTAGATGGACTAATGTAGTCAGGACGGTCTCTAATGGCAGATGCTATGTCACCAATTTTATCCACCATAAATAGTAGAAAACTGTTGAATGCATCATGACCACGCTTTCTATCACAAGACTGTGGTATGCTACTATTACTACTCACTACAGGTTCTGTCAGCACCAAATTTTGGCCCAGGGTCTAAAGGTTTCTTTTTATGGGAAGCACTAACTTTCTAGAATTGACCTTAGACATCCTAGGAAACCAAGGTAGTTAGATGACCTCTCATTTTTAGGTCATTCCCATTCTTTCATAATTTGACACTCTAAACCCTCAATTTTTCTAAAATCTTTGCCGGTCCCACTTTCTTCATCTTCTTATCATTTCTTTTAATCTCATAGCTTTCTGAATGGGTGTTCGAAGTTCGGTCACATCTATATTGAAAATTATAATTTTACCCTCATTAAAGGTGGACCACCGAATCTCATTGTACAAGCATCAAACAATTAATTGGGTGTCACGGATGCATCTAGAGTGGTCTAAAACCCAGAAATGGAGTGTTTGGCCAACAAATTCCATCATATCATATTTCGGCGAATCTTGGTCCTCAATTTAAAAATTTTCAAAATTTGATTAAAATACATCCTAAATGATCAATCTAACATCATAGATGCATCTAGAATGTCCCGAATCTTTGAAATAGAGTGTTCGATCATCAAAATTCATTGTTTTAATTTTTGGCGAATCTTGACCCTTAATTTAGAATCTTTTAAATTTTGAACAAGATTCACATCAAATGGTCAATCAAACACTATAGATGAATCCGAGATGCCTCTAAACCTCAGGATACTGGAAACGACCTTCAAAGACCATTCTTAAGCCTTTCCTCGTACCATATCAATTTGTGACTATCTGATATAGTATTTTGAGATTTTAAATTCAAAATCGGATCCATCATAACGATCAACACCATTAATTTAGCAAAAGGAGTGGGTTTGATTAAACTTGACAATTTTGAATCAATAAATTCCCAAGTGGGTCCACCAAGTTATGGTATCCTGCAACATATAGGAATAAGTCCATTTTCATGACACATGTTGTGATTTTGTCTAATAAGGAAGAAAAATCAAATATGATCAAATCCTAATTCGATTCAAATAAAATCAATTAAAATAAGATCAAATAATCCTAAATCTAATCAAATAATTTAATAAAAGCAAATAAAATAAAATACAAATCTTTCTTAAATATCTCATTTCCAAATTCTATATAAAGCCTATCTCCCCTTCTAAAACTCATAGCTAGAAACCCTAAGCACCCTGATTCTCTCACCGTCAAACCCTTAGAACCCCCTATCTCTTGTATGGTTAAAAATCCCAAAAGTCTTTCTCTCTTTCTCTCACATCATCTTTTTTATTATCATGTTTTCTACTCTAGCCAACACTGACCCTATAGTCATTTTTTATTCATTTTTTTCTTCATTCACTCAGCCCCTTAAGCCTTAAGGAGCGTGTTGCCCTAAATATGAAGGAAAGGCTCTGATCACTTGTGCTAACATTCCAAGAGATGTGATCTTCTTTTTTGCTTTTCTTTTTTATTTATTTTTATTCATATTTGTATGGTTCTCAATTTGTAAATTTTAGTCTTACATATTTTTCTTAGTAGTCCGTTCATATATTTTTTTTAGGGCCATAAAGTATAATGTAAGTTTCAGGACATGCATCCATTTCCACCCATGTATTCACATTTTCTTATTTTATATAATTGTTTGATTTTGTATTGGTTCTATTTGTTTTATCCCTTTTGTTTTAGTTTTTATTCTCATGTTCTTTTATGTACAATAAACTTCCAATGGTAATTTTAGTGTACAAATATGAATATTTATGAGGCAAAAAGGTTATATACAGTTGAGCATAAAATGACCATGCACATGCCCGGTGTTAGGCTATGGGTTACCCATACAAAGATTTAGGGGATAGAAGATCTACCATTTGCTGGGTTAAACATAAGGGGTATTATAGTTGAAATATCAATATAATGGGGATGTACCGAACCCTATCAACCTAGTGCTTTCTTTGGTGACTAGCCTATGTGAGATAGTTAGATTGTCATTTTTATGGTCACTTTGATGGCAGTTGTTACATGGTGAGTTTAGATATCCTGCGTATACATCATGTGTGCTGATACACATGTTGCCAACCACTTCGCATTTCTATTTCGTGTAAAATACCGGCATGAGGATGTATCCATTTAAGAGTGGGTCATGCAGGGTGAAACCCACCATTAATGAGTCACATTAGACTTTGTGTTCTTTCATATTCTTTTCTTAAGCTTGAAAATGTTCGAATGGTGGGTTAGCTATTTGCCATGAATTCCCAATCCATTAGGTCACATATTTTTTGTGAATTTCAGTTTATTTGTGTGAATGGTGGAACATGATAAAAAAAGGGCATGTGCCTTGGCCTTGTTATGTAAGATAGATGTGCTTTCTTCCTTGAGTTTGAATAATTTTCATGTTGAATAGGAACAACCACACTATTATTTATATGTTGCATGTGATTTTCTGTTTGATACTATATATGGTTTTTTTTTCTTTGTGTATTTGTAAAGATATATTTAGTTAGGTTCTTTTTCAAGCATTATTGATGATGGCACGATTTCTGTTTAGTTTTGTTAAGTTAATCTGAATTGACCCAAAATTGACCCATTCCGATTTGAGACAAACATGAATAGACTAACTCTTTATTTATTTTTATTATTTCTTCCCTTTTGTATTTAATTATGTATTGTAAATGTGTCTTTTACATGAATGTATACACTAAATCTCATGTTTCACTTGGTTACGTGAAAGCGGCTTAAGGTATGCATTCCTAACTTTTTATTCCTTATATTTCTTTTTTCTTTAGAATATATTTAGTTGCTTTGTTTGGATACCATATTAAGTAGATGATTGGTCTTCTATAACATTGGCTAAATGACTTGTTTTGTACACATAATCACACACACCATTAATTAGTAGAATAAACCATATGCACAAACATGAAACCATTTTCAATAATAGAACACACTCATGCACACATCACATATAGAAATTTGACCCTAATTTTAAACAGGTTTAAGTAGGTAACCGCCTATGCGGGTGGACTGGGGTGCCTAATACCTTTTTCGGTCCATAATCAAACCACTTACCTAGAGTCCTTGAGTCGACCAGTTTGGCATGGAGTTAAACGTTTCAAAAGAATTTAAAAGTAAAATTAATTTGTTTTACAAACATAGACGTCTAGTCACATTTGAAAAAGGGCTGGTGGCGACTCCAAGTCATCGTAGGTTAGGCTCATGATGAGTGGACCCCTTTTCTAAGAGGATCACCCATTGTGCAAAAATCGAGGCTCATAGAATGGCGATTCCACTAGGGAATGGTTTAAACCAAAACTAAACTTGTTAAAAAATAGGGTCTAATTTATGGTCATCAACTTGCATGTGTGTTTTTTTAATATATGAATGTGTTGTTGTTTTATTTTTCTTTAGTAAATAACTTAGATTGCTTGTACACTGGATAACTTAGCATGTACACTTTGTTAATTTTTTTTTAAATGAGTCTAAGATCAATTAGGACTAAAATTTGCATTGTGCACATATTACAGGGCATACTTGCATTGCATGTCCTACTGGGTAATGCCGGATTCTATTAGGAGGGGTTGGAAGCGAAAGTCATGGTCACTGCATTTTTCATGGCCAAACGAAAATCCCCAACCCCCACCAACCTGAGACTCGGGTAAGAAATGACCTGATGAGATTTGAAGGCATGAGAGACCTAAGCCTAGATCATTGAACCAAGCCGCATGCATTAGACATAAACTAGGTTAGTTCTATTAGGACACTAACTTGGTCTATCATTAGAAGTTTGGGTCAAAGAGAACCCTCTGTCTATTTGTTTAAACTTATGTGAAGTGTAGATGGTCCAAATCCTTCTTTTATTTTTGGTTTTTTTTGTTTTACCTTTTTTCACCTACTTTTAAAAGTTTTATTGTATTTTTGATTTTTCTAATTTATATGTATATATGCATTCTCTCATCATACTTAGTAAACATTCACAGAGGTAATAAACTAAACTAGCTTGCACCTAAATCTAACCTACCTAATATCAACCAATCCGATTATAACTAATCCAAAGATAGTCCAAAATCAACCAACAAATTGAGCTAATTTAAATAAAATTCAACTAAACAAAGTCATCCTTAAACCATGCAACCTAAGCCAACTACTTATATCAAAAATTAAAGTAACCCACATAACTCAACCAAAACTAAAAAAAAAAAGAAAAAGAAAAGAAAACTGTTCCATTTGATTTATGAAAGTTTAGTCTTATCAATTTGAGTTGGACTTACTCAAATCAAATCATCCCAAACTAAGCTACACTAAATAAAACCAATCTAATCAAATTAACCCTAAAACTAAACCAAACCAACCCCAAACTAAGCCAGTTTGAAATGAATCAAATGAATATGGTTAATCCAGAAAGAGTCAATTCTAATTGAACTCAGTCCAATCAACTCAACCCTAAATGATTAACCCCTAAATCAAGCCCAATTACAATCAAGCTAAATTAACCTAGCCTTAAACCACTTGTAAAAGACTGTAACACTAGATGACAAACAACCTAAACTAAGTGAACCTGAACTAAATCTATTCAAACCACAACAAACCAATTCATACTAAATCAATTTGAACCAAATAAAAAAAAAACCAAAATCAATCCAAACCAAATTATTTAAACTAATACAAAGCCAGATCAATTTTAATCAAATCAAGTTAGCTGTAAATCAAGACAATCCAACACAGGTCAAGCTAACTTAAAATGAGTTAACTGTGATCAAATCATTTCAAATTTATTCGAATCACATGAGTTAACTCAAGTTAAGCTAACCTAAGAATAGACATCCAGTCAAACAAACGATGAAGACAACTTGAACCAGAATCATTTAAATTAAGGAGACCCGAACTAATCAACATCAACGGAAATAAACCATTTAAAGACATGAATCGAATCATCAACCGTCATTGCCACTACTAGGGGCATAACATGTCATTTGTTTTCTTTATTATGTTTTTTTATTTGTTTAAAGGACTTGGATTTTAGGATGTATTTTTTTCCTTTTTTTTCAAGTACATATTTTTATTAATTTTTATTTTGTAAGTTTTAATCATTTTCAGGGAAATGGATCTTGACTTTTAATTTTTTTCTCATTTTTCTTAAAAAAAATCTTCAAATACTAATGATAATCATGTTACTAACATAGGTTAGTCAGTGTGATTGAGACAAAGGTTACCTAAGTAGACCTGATACTTATAAAGATCTTCTATTTTGCAATTATGAAAAGTGAGAATTCGCTAAGTATCTTTTAAGTCGAATCATAGTCCAAAGTCTCAAAAGTAAGAAAAGCCTTTATTGTGGATTGACCATCCCTTTCATATGTCAACATTCACCAAGGGGCAATACAAGCTCAACTACTTCCCTAAGCGGTGGGCTTGGCTATCCCTCCCACTAATTCAGTTCTTCTCCATCCGTTTCCAACTGCATCTTCAACGGCGTCCTTAAACCATCTCCATTTCAATCTTGGATTACGTCCCTATAAGGCACCTTTAGAGAAGATGAGTCGGGAACCCAATGAAAGCATAAAAGATTATGTCCTCCAATGGAGACAAGTCACAATTAGCCAAAATGTGTCATTAGAGGATGACAAAGTAATAAATATTTTTAAAGACTCTAGGTACAACCTACCAAGTGATGTTGTTGACTCGAATGCATTCGGATTTTGAAACCATTATCAATGTTGTTATAAAGATTGAGAAGACAATCAAAGAGGGTTTGATTAAGGATATTGATGAAAATAAAACATTATTGAAGGACCAGCCTCCCTTGCCATGCCTCTTGTAATCCATCCCATCCTCAACCCACAAATGTATTCGATTAAAGCCCAGCTTGCTAAAAAAAATTCCATATTCATTCAACCGTCCCTTACTATTTTCTAGCAACAACCGAAGAGAAAAAGAAGGGAGTTCACCCCACTTCCCTACATCCTTACTCACATGTTAACTTTCTTGATTGAACGTGGATATCTTCAATTACTCCCTCCACGCCCTCTATTAAATCCTCCCACAAAAATATATAATCCAGATGTGTATTGTGCTTATCATCAAGTTACTAGTCATACTACTAGACGATGCTATCAGCTTAAGCACCATATCCAAAATTTGATAGACTAGGAAACAATTGTTTTTGAGTCCTCCTCACACCCTTTTACCCTAACATCCAATATCCAATAAAATCCTTCATAATGTCTAAGACAAAGCAATGAGTGACATGAAGTTTAGCAATTAATGGTGGAGAATTAATATTTTTTATTTACCAGAATGTAAAAGAACTACGATTGGCTTGATCCCAGTCCCTCTTGTTACTGGGTACATAGGCAACTTGAAATTTAAACCCAAACACAACCCTTTAATATAAAAAATATATTTTGGTACCATTATACATGATAAAAGGTCACTTGGGAACAAATCTCAATGAATTGTGATTGAAGACTTATTGAATCACTTATCTAAGGTTGTACAAATACAGGACCTCTTTTAGTACCGTTTCATGTTGGTTGTCTTTAAAATAATTAATGAATAAATATGAGCATAATTCAACAAGCTGCATTCATGTCAACATCTCATGCATCATGATTTTGAAAACAAGTTTATCAAATAGCACCATTTGTTTCATATATAAAGTAGAGATAGGTTTTAAAATCACTAATTTTTAAAATCACATTTTTTAAAAGTCATGCATTGGTTTTTCTCACATGTTTTTTTTATGGTTCCCAAGAATCCCTTTAGAGGACCAAATTTTAAAAATATTTTGAAAACAACTAACATTGAATGCCTTGGGTGACATATTTTCAAAATAAGGGTAACATTTTTTAAAAGAAAAAAATTAATTTTCATATCAAAATGAATTTTTTTAAGTATATACATAAATAGTGTTTTTGTCATACATGCTTTATTTTTCTAAAAATGAAGTTATTACTTTTTACAAATGATTTTCACACAAAAAATGTATCAATTTATTTTCAAATATGTATATATAATGTTTTCAACATTGAATCTCAATCATAACATGTTCTCAAAATAGGAGCATTTTTTTTAAAGGGTTTTAAAAAACATGTAATATTTTAAAAGTGCACCATCTGCCTGGATTGCATGCTAAAAGGGGTTCCATTCTTGCAGTCAAATGACTGTAGTCTAGCATAGGCCCTCAAATGGCAGGTTTTGGTGCTTAATCTTAAGGAAACTTTTGTTAAACCACTAATCAAATCATATGTAAAAGAAAAATGGTTTATCAGAAGGGGTCTCATGAATAAGTCTTTATAAAATGATGGTTGTCAGTGAATAAATAATATGTCATCTCATCTAGAGAAGAAGGGAAAGTGTACCCTTAAGTGAAGAACGTTTAGAGATGTTAGGGTTCTAGAATCTAAAAAGTTTGAAAGAAGGCCGTAGGTTTCAAATGCCTAGTTGGAATTGAAGTCAAAGTAGAAAATATCTTGAAGTTACCATGGTAAGAATTCACCAAAGTCTACTAAAACTTGTCAATTAGATGATGTAATTTTGTCACTAGGGCATGAGTTTTACTCCAAGATTTTCTAACAAAAGACAAGTTCTTCACCTCCTTCTTGATGACCACATTGATGTGAAGAAAGAGATGATATTTGGTGCTACAATTAGGATGGGTTGACAATGAATTGATAAAAAAAGAGAGAGAAATGTATGTTGAGGATCTTAAGTCAAAGCTTATTCCAAATATCAAAGAAGACACCCTAATGACTAAATGATATAACTCTTAAATATTCAAAGACAGGACGGGAGGCCATTTTTGGCTGAGCATATTCCTAGAAAAATCCCATTTCACCTTTACCATTAGTGAGCCATTTTGAACTTTAAAAAAACAAAGCCTTTCTTTATCAAACCATCATTCCTTAGGTGTTCATTTGAATTGAAAAGATATCAAAAGTCAAGTGATCCTCAAAAAAAAAAAAAAAAAAAAAAAAAAAAAAAAGTAATGTAAAAAAATAATTTTAAATATTTTATAATTAAT
>JAOXJP010245018.1:0-22708 GCA_025762735.1 Platanus orientalis | reverse complement strand
CCCCAATATACTACAGATTTAAATAGTAAAGTCAAGTACCCCAGTAGTAATCATGTGTCAACCCATAGAGTTTCCAAGTCATAGGAATCGTTTCTATGTCAAATATCTATTGTGTCTATTCCAAGATAGTTACAGGATGCATTAGCAAATACTAAATGGACCGAAGCTATGGCCGAAGAAATGAGAGCATTACAAAAGAATTGCACTTTGGATGTGATTCCCTTGCCTCCAGGAAAGAAGACTGTTGGGTGCAGATGGATTTTCACTATTAAACACAAAGCTGATGGCTTGGTAGAGAGGTACAAGGCGAGATTGGTTGCAAAAGGATACACTCAAAAATATGGGGTGAATTACAATGAGACCTTTGCTCCTATGGCAAAGATTAATATTGTTTGTGTGCTGCTCTCTATGACCGCTAATCAAAACTGGCTATTGCAGCAATATGATGTGAAGAATGCTTTTCTTCATGGTGAGCTTCAAGAAGAGGTGTACATGGATCTTCCATCGGGTGTTTTAGAGAAGACATGAATGGTGTGCAAGTTAAAAAGGGCATTGTATGGGCTAAAACAATCTCCATGAGCTTGGCTTGGAAGATTTGCATTGGCAATGAGGAACTTTGGGTACAAACAGAGTAAATCAGATCACACACTGTTTCTAAAGCACAAAAAAGACAAGGTGATTGCTCTAATTATTTATGTGGATGATATGATATTGATAGGAAGTGATGTTTTTGAGATTGACAAATTGAAGAAATATTTATCAAATGAATTTGAGATGAAAGAACTTGGCGAATTAAAGTATTTTCTTGGCATAGAAGTGGTTCAATCAAATCAGAGCATTTTTCTTTCCCAAAGAAAATATGTACTGGATTTGTTAGTTGATACAGGAATGTTAGACTGCAAACCAGCTGAAACTCCAATGGAACATAACCATAGGCTACATGAAAACCCAAGCGATGTTCCTGCCAACAAGGAGAGATATCAACGTCTTGTGGGAAGGTTGATTTATTTGTCTCATACTAGACCTGATATAACCTATGTTGTTAGTGCTGTCAGTCAATTTATGCATGCTCCCAGTGAAAGGCATATGAATGCTGTGAATCGAATTTTACGATACTTGAAGAGTGCTCCGGGGAAAGGGATTATGTTCACCAAGAATGATCACTTGGATATTGAGGGATATACTGATGCTAATTACGCAGGAGATAATACTAACAGATGCTCTACTACTGGTTATTTCACCTTTGTTGATGGTAATCTTGTTGCCTAGAGGAGTAAAAAACAAAAGGTTGTCTCTAGATCAAGTGCTGAAGCTAAGTATAGGGCAATGGCTCAGGGTATATGTGAGTTACTATGGGTGAAGTATGTAATGACAGACTTAGGTTTTAAACCTATAGGTGCTATGTCCTTATATTGTGACAAGAAAGCTACAATTGATATATCTTATAACCCAGAACGTGGAAGTGGATAGGCACTTCATCAAAGAAAAGTTGGAAGCTCAGATTATTGAAGTTCCATTTATGAAATCTGGAGATCAGTTAGCTGATATTCTGACCAAGGCAGTTTCAAGTGGTGTGTTTTCCAACTCACTTGACAAGTTGGGCATACAAGATATCTATGCACCAACTTGAGGGGGCGTGAGTTGGCATGAGTTGTGCTTAATTATAAGAGATTTGGTATATCATATAATTATGTTAATTATAGGAGAGATCTCTAGAATTTCCTGATTGATATTGTAATTATAGTTTCTGTGTAATAGCTGTAATTAGATCAATTAGTTTATTTCTTTCCTTAGTTTTTGCTGTACCACTATATATTTTTCCTCCAGAGAGAGATGAATACAATGAAAAACTTCTCCACTATCATTTTATTTGTCATGCTCCAAGTCTCTGGATAGCATATTAACAAGACAAACGGTATGCATCACACGTTGGTCACAATAATTTTGGTAACAAAAGATCATTTCCCAAGTGAAGCTGATCTCACTACTTTCAATTCAAAGAAATCAGACTTGGTATCTCTTGAATGAACCTAGTTCAACACCATGGGTGCACTACAATTTTAAGCTATACTCTATAACCTCACTCGGCCTTCTCAACCTGTCCCTTTCCTAAGGATTATTAGCTAACCCAAACTCGATTCTAAATTTGGATTGGGTAATCAATTGCCACACACAATGATCAATTTGAATCAGCTTGACGTATTATGTCTTCTCAACAACACTAATGCTTTGAGGGTAAATTAATGCAAGATGCAAAGAAACTTCTATTCAAGATTCGGGTTCATTTTGATTATATTGGGTTTAAATTTTTTTATTAAATTAAAAGATCTCTCTAGATACCCTATCATGGTCTTTATTGATCTAGAAAAGATATATGATCGAGTACCAAGAGAAATCATTTGGTGGGTTCTGGTTAAGAAATGGGTCCCAAATAAATATATTGAGCTAGTTAAGGATATGTATGATGGAGTGATAACTAGTCTTTGGATAATTGTGGGAGAGACAAGTGAATTTGTGATCATAATAGGCTTGCAACATGGGTCAACGTTGAGTCTGTACTTCTTTACCTTAGTTATGGACTAGCAGTGAACCTGTGCAATTCACACAGACAATGTAGTTAGAGTTATATTTCTTTAAATATTTAACTTTATATCATGGTGTATAAGTAGAATAATATTCAATATTTGAAAAATTAATACTAAAAATATATCTTAAAAAAGTAAAGTTGCATGTGTATAAAGATAATAATTTTTATATTAAAAATTAAGAATCACAATATATATTATAGGAATGAAATGATTAATTAAGAAATTGTTAACTTATAACATTTTATGGAGAGTGACTCAGTTTTTTTCAAATAAAAAAAAAAAAAAACCCTTGGAAGGGGTGCACCACATGGCACTTTCTTGGTTTGACAGATGAGTGTATTAATTAGCAATTTGATTATGACAATCTCTCGAGTTACCATCCATAGAGATGGGAGTTCAAACCTTCTACATATTATGGAAATACAATTGTGGGGAATAGTCTCTTATGTTCAATTATATTATGGATGCTAAAATCACGGCATATAAATATTGTTCAATTGTTACATATGTTATAAGTGGTTTTAGGGGATTGAAGTTAGTTATAGAAGGGATGAAAATAATTTAGGGGATTAGGAGAAAAGATTTAAATGGATGAAATGTTTTATTTAAGAAAAGGGAGATATTTTATGAGATGGAAAGATATTTAGTAAGGCTATTAAGGGTGTGCATGGATTGGGTCTGAGCCAACCTTGATTTATGAGTTTAGGCCCAACTTTATTATACAAGCCTTAGGTTGGTCCAAGTCACTTTAATATATTATGTAAAACTAAAATTTTATAAAAAAAACACTCCATATTTATATAAAAATTTTAAAAATACATATTTCTATAAAAATATATATAAATACTCTATATAATGGGATTCAGGCCTTATCATCGGGCCCTAGGCGTTGAACTAGGCCAAGGTAGGCCTAAATATGGCCTAAACATAAGATTGTACTTCAATTTCAAGCCTTGGGTTTTGTAGGACCTAGCCTTGGGTTCGGCCTTTTGGACTAATTCTCGGGTTGACCCATGCCGAACTCAAGTAGACCCGGACTAGTGCACAACTCTAAAGACTACGTACATGACTAAGCCAACAAACAACACAAACATAAAATGAGTGTAGTTGAGAATATGATATTGAGATGGATGAGTAGCAAGATTAGTGAGGATGGAATTAGGAATGAATACATTTGAGGGAGCTTAGGTGTAACACCAATAAGTGATAAAATGAGGAAAAGTTGAATGAGATGGTTTGGCCATGTGTAACAAAGACCAATGACTGCCCCAATGAGAATGTGTGAGACGATGCAAGTTGAAGGTGATAGCGGGATCAAAATTGACTTGGGCTGAAATAGTAAGGAGAGACATGGTAGCTTGTATAATTTAATGACAGATATAACCCTAAATAGAGTGAAATGGCAGAACAAGATTTGTGTAGCCGACCCCAAATAGTTGGGATAAGGCTGTTTGTTGTTGTTGTTGTTGTATATTAAAAGATTTTAAAGTTCTACTTTGATTAATAGTCTTTTAGGATTTCAAGGTTTAACCTCTCTATTAGTTGCAACAACATTTGAACTGATCTTACATGCTTCTAGTGCTATATAAAAAACCCAGCATCACCCAATTCTAAATTCATATTGAGTAACCGATCATGATCCACAACACTCAACCAATCCAATAGAAATTGAACCTTGGACACCTCTAAATGAGATAAGGGCGGTTAATAGAGGATTGTCAACAGTTCGAAATCCTCTACACAGTCCCCTTAGGATTAGGTGCCCCTTCTTAAAGTGCCCCTAACCTGCTCCCTGCATGCAGGGGGGACACATCACATTAATAAGTGATTTGCAGCCTCCCTCCAAAAAATTGTAAATCACTTTTCAAAGTGATGTGTTCCCCCACCTTGCATGTGGGGGTAGGTTAAGGGCACCTTAGGAGGGGTCACCAAATCCCAGTTGTCTAGTCACAAATAGGCCTATCACAGCCACATGTGTGGATCATTTTTCACCATCGGATTTGATTTTAAACTTTAGTTAAATCATACCCATGTTATTGGCTGTAATAGGCCCCCATTCGTGATTGTAGAGGATTTTGAACTGTAGACGATCTTATCTATGGGCTAGTAGGTGCTGCTTGACTGGTTGATCCGGTAAGTATACATGAGCCAGTTATGGAGGCGAACACATCAGCATTGAAAAGTGATATGCACCCCTCCAAAAAGTGTAGATCACTTTTCATCGCTGATGTGTCTGTCCCCTAACGCCAAACGGAGGTTAACATTTTTAAGGGAGGCGAACACAATCCTCCCTCCATAGGGAAGGGTAGAAAATGATCAAGATATCTAATAGGGAGTTTCTAATAATACCCCAATAATTTCTTTCCACCCCTCAGTTTTAAAAATTTTCAAAATTTCAACTGATACCCTTGATTAAAATTACACTTCAAACCATTCTCTCCACACCCCACCCCCCTCTTTATCCAACTGTTTGAACGAACAAGAAGAGTTCTTTCCACTCCGGCGGCGGTGGCGGTGGTGACAATGGCGACAACAACCCTGACGATGGCGAAAACAAGGGCAATAAGAAAAGAGAAGGCCCTGATGAGGGCAACCTCGGCAAAATCCGTTTTTTGTTTGTTTTTTTTTTTTCCTGGGGCTTAGGCCTGTTCGACCACACATGGCCGAACAGATGACTGTTGTTTAGCCTTACGTGGCCGAGTAGGCCTGAACCTTAGGAAAAAAAAATAGAAAAACTAATTTCGTCCGGGGAGGATTTTGTCTTTGTCATTGTCGGGGTCTTCATCGCCATCATCAGGATTGGTGCCACCTTTGTTGGGGTTGCCATTGCCGTCAAAGTGAGAAGAGCTCTTTTTCTTCTTCTTCTTCGTTGAATCACCGCTCCTCTCTGCCCCATGTCAAAGGGCGGGCACATCAGCGCTCCACTCTCAGTGAGAAGGGTGTGAGGTATTTTAGGTAGGGGAAAGGGTGTAAAGAGAAAAAATGGGAAGAACTGGGGGTGGAAAAAATTATTGGGGGTGCTATTAGAAGCTCTCTATCCAGTACCTTAATAGACCAAATTACCCTTCATCTTTGTATTTTACCCTCCAACATCCCTCTCATCTTGTATAAATAAAACCTAGTTTCTGAAGCCCTAGCTTTCTTTTGCATTCTCGCTTCTTCTTCGAAGGTGAGAATTGAGATGTCGTTCAAAATTTTCTTAAAACCCTACTAAAAGCGTATTTTTAGCTCTGAAAATTGAATTAATTCTTCGTTTTGTAGATTGAATTGAGCTTATTTCTGAACGAGCTTCACCGGATCTCGTCGGGAGGTACAGATTTTACTTTTTGATTCCTACTCTTAGTATTTCGATTCTCAGGAGCTTCTCTTGCAATTTTTTTTTCTTTTAGTTTTGTTGAGAACTTACGGTTTTGGATTTTTTTTAATGTTTCAAATGTGTGTTCGTTTGCTCAATCTGCTGTGATTTAGGGCTTTGAATGGTTATTTTCTCCTTTTTCCCTTCCATTTTTGTTAGTGGACGTATTGTTGTTTCTGTGAAATTGGTTTAGCTTTTAATGGCTTTTTGTGCGATTATTAATTTTCTTCTGTTTTTTAAGGAGTTCAGATTGCTCTCGTCGTTTAAAATTTGGATATTTAATTCAGATTTATTGGATCACAGTCTATATTTCCATGTGCTTTGTTGTTTATGTGTTATGCTCAAACGAGCTTATGAACCTGCAGTAAATGGGTCTCTGTGCTCTCGTGGCTAGACATGAGGGTCATATTTAGCTTACTTTTGGTAATTGGTTGATGTAGATTCATGTCAACGATGTGCAAGTCTTTTGGTCGTTTTGTTATCTTAACTCTGATCGAAACTGCACGATACATTTATCAGTATCAAAACTCATATCAAGCCTATTAGGGCCTGAATGGTTTATGTTAACAGAAATTTTTAGATTTTATTGTGAAAGAAGGTAGACTATCTTATCATGCTTTTGATTTAATTAGAGTTCTTTGTAGATTTACTAGTATTGCTTTGCTAATTGTCAGGAGCAGGTGATGGCTCCACAACAGCCTAAGAGTGGCCTCTTTGTAGGGTTGAACAAAGGCCATGTTGTAACCAAGAAAGAATTGGCTCCACGCCCATCTGATAGAAAAGGGGTAAGTTGTATTCGTCATTAGTGTGCTACTTCACCACTTACCTGTATAGCCTTTTCAATCAGGTTCTTGTGTTGATGGTGTTATCGATTGTTTAATTTTAATTGTTTCATATAGTGGATTGCATTGTGGAGTTTTAGGAGATAGATACATTTTGTTTCTTATTGTTGGGTTTCAATGTTTTCTTGTGTCTTTTTTTCTCCAGTTGTTTTCATCTGATGTATCTTGTGATAGAGAAAGATAGAACTGGATACATCAAATGGTTTTATCTACCTGTAACATGTCTTACAGGCTACATCATTTTCCGTGTACTTTTATATTGGCTGCCAATGTAATAGTGTATAGACATGCTGTTATACTTACTATCAATATTATCAGTCATTAGATAATTGGATATTAGACCTAAAATCTCAACTTCATTTTGGGCATTGATATAGTAATTTGATCATACCACTTTTTCTGTTACTCAGAAAACTAGTAAAAGGGTTCACTTTGTGAAGAACCTGATCAGGGAAGTTGCTGGTTTTGCACCTTATGAGAAGAGAATCACTGAACTTCTCAAAGTTGGGAAAGACAAGCGGGCATTGAAAGTAGCAAAGAGAAAGTTGGGCACTCACAAGAGGGCAAAGAAGAAGCGTGAGGAAATGTCTAATGTTCTTCGCAAGATGAGGTGATCTGTCAATCACTTATTTTCTTCTCCTTCCGTGTATGGTTGTGGACATCCATATGGAGTCTGAACTGAATTTATGTTTATGTTTATGTTTTAATGACAGTGTTGTCAAGACCATGTTGCCTGTTGAAACTTAGGTTAAAGGTTTTTGTCTGGTTCTTAATTCTAATTATCTGTGGTGCGGACTGATTATGCAGGTCTGCTGGAGTTGGGGATAAGAAGAAATAAGGCTTGCATCAGCTGTACCTGCAACTCTCAAAAGCGTTCTCCCTTGATGAGAAGTTCCAGTAGTTTAAGAAGTTTGTTCAGCTCTGTCATGATTTTAATTGGACATCAAAATTTTGCTCTTTACATGCTTTGTTTTAGCTTCAAATGAAAACTAACTATGCCACCTAGGTTTTCCATTTTGATTCAAAATTTAGAACTTGCCCACATCTCTGAAAATCTTAAGTAATCAGGTCTCTGGTTGGGGTTGTGATTATATATTCTCATGGTAATTACTTCCACAGGATGTGTTATAGCTCGAGTAGCTTGTGTGGATGTAGGGACCTCAAATCTATCTTATAACCTTTCTTTAGGGAAACAAGGTTCCACATGGACTGAAAAATGTAGTCCAATGTTAGGAGTTAACTTGATATGGCTGGCAAAAAAAAAAAATGTCGACACGTTAAATGGTTTGACTTTATGATCACATCAATATAATGCCCGTCTTCATTCAATGTGATCCACCCATCAACTTAATCTCCATAGTTCTATCAGGGACAGGACCCCTTGGAAGCAGGGTTGTATTGGTTTTCTGAATGCAATGATGAGTCCTTAAAGGAAGTCACCATGATTTAGGGCCTTGCCCTAGTGTGATGTTCCAAAAAAATGCAAAGGATTTCTGAGCATCTCTCTTTCAATCTGTTGTGGTTTTTTCTTGTTCTATTGGGATCCATTTTTATTGTCTGAACCTTGTCAATAATTGGAATCGGTTACTTGAACCCTGTTCTGCAATTCTAGTGGAGCTTTATGGATTCTCTGCAACACTATGGTGCAAGGAAGAATGTGTTGCTTTTAATATGTCAAGGACATTCCCTCAAATGTCCTTGTCATATAACCGGTTATCCACGGTCTATTTTCTGAAACACCTTTGTTGGGCATGAACTATTTCTGTCAACAGAAAAATCTATTCCAAAACTTGATATAAGGATCATAGGCCGAACAAAGATTCATTAGGGGCTAATGGGTCCAAATTACCAAATTCTAAGTAGGCATCAATTTATGCCTGATTGCTCTACATATTTTCTTTGAATACTCAGCAAGTACATGGGGTAAAGGCACGTTAATCAAGTATGCTTTGTTTTTCTTGTTGGTTGTGCATTGTTTTGATGGTTTACATCATAACCATTGCAGCAAAATTGGTGTCCGAACTTTTTTATTAGGTAATCGGGTCTGCTATTATACATCAATCTTTAGCACGAACTCCCCTAAAGGTTAGCATCCAAATGGGTCAGGCAATTGTTCCCAGAATGTTGCCAACCAACATCCAAGCCTATGGTCCAAAACAAAGAGGCCTGCCATTTTGGATTGGAAGAAAATTTTCTGTGATGACAAAGTGTTTGTGGTGAATTATATGCTGACACATGTTGTGCTTGGGTTTTAAAGACCAAATTCAAAAACACTTATCATGTGTTGATCAATGGCACACCTACATAGACCTGTGTCAACACGGACAATCGTTCTCCGGTTGCATCCCAGTGAAAGAACCCATACAATATTTCGTATATAAAAAAGGAAAAGAAAAAGAAGAAGCATACAAGATTGAGGAGCAGGCAACTACAAGCATTGCAATTTTAACTGAGGGGATTTGACCCTAACATTCATGCATGGAAGGTTGATGCCACAGCCACCCGAGCAATGGGGCATCAGTTAGTGGCTTTGAACTCTTTCAACTAGGTAAAAAAATGATGTCGCAGCCACTTGAGCAATGGGCCATCATCCAAGCCCATGAGGGTTCTGATTTCTGAATTATGTAATGTGGATTCTGATTTCCTTTTTCCCTTTCAAACATGACACTTTTTCTTTGGTCATTTACCTGGAGAGTTGGGGCAGCTAGGAGTACTCAGGCTCATTCTTCATCCAAACTCATTAGATATATAAAACTCATGATTAGCCTTGGTGATCAGCTGTGGCTTTTAGTAGCATAAACAAAAGAGAAAAAACTGCATGTTCATGCTACAAAAAGCCACAGAAAAATTTCCACAGTAAACTTTGCTTCATGTTCAGGATCTGTAATTGAGGTAAAAGCAAAATTTGCATGAAAAGCGACATATAATGAGAAAACTTGAAAGCTAAGTTATATTCCAACCTCAGCTAGTGGTAGAATGGTCATAGGAACGCCATAGTAGGGCTGTAAATGGAGTGGATATGAAGGGGATACAGCTAGCTGTATCTTCTGTGCCACCTAACGGTGTGTCACAGACACAAAGGGGCTGGGGCCTGCAAAAAGTGTATGGGCCCCACCCCTCTTTGTGTCTGTGCACCATAAGGTGGCACAGAAGATACAGCTCCAATACAGACATATTTGTTTTTGTATATCGGATATGAATTTATTAGTATATTATAAAAAGGGCAAAATTCAGTAATATGCTTCTTCTATACATATCGGCCTACTTTTAGAGTTTTCATATTTGTTTATAACTTTTATGGCCAAAGTCACACCAAGGCCATCCGGGATTGAGAATAGATAGATGAGTGATGAAAGGAAATAATATAATTAGAAATGAATGTATAAAGGAACTTTAAAGCACCAATGAGTAACAAGACGAGGGGAAACCAATTTAAATGATTTAAGTTATGGGGAGCTTCCACTCACACCGGTAAAATTTCTAAATCCCCCTCTCATTATTTTTTATTTTATTGTCCTTTTATACCCTCTCCCCAAACCCCTCCCCTACCTAAAATACCCCTTCCTCTCCCTCCCTCCCTCTCCATGTTTTTTTTTGGGACCCATTCAGCCCCACAGGCCTGAACAGAGGGACCCCGTTCAGGCTTGTGGGCTGAACGAATCCCCGAAAAAAAAAGAGGGAGAGGGAGGGAGGGAGGGAGGGAGGGAGAGAGAGGAGGGGTGCGAGAGAGAGAGAGAGAGAGGAAGAGGGAGAGAGGGAGAGGATGGGTTGCCACCGGAGGGGGCACTGCAGTCGCCGTGCCGGAGAGGAAGAAGGGGTGTGGGAGGGAGGAAGAGGAAGGGGTATTTTAAGTAGGAGAGGGTATAAAAGGAAAATGAAATATAAAATAAGGGGGGAGGGAGACTTAGAAATTTGATCTGTATCAATAGAAGTTCCCTTAAGTTATATGCATATAGATAAAAGTGATAAACGGTGAAGTTGAAGATTATAAAAAACAAGGAAAAATAAAGGAAATGGATCGAGACAGTGAACTGGTAACGAGAAATGATCTGACAACTTATGATTTAATGATCCTAAGTAATTTTGGAATAATAAACAAATGTTCTTAGATGAAAAAGTGTCCGTGAGTCTGTTTGATGAACTATAATACTTATTTTAAACACATGTAATCAAGGCAACCGTAGTCTCTATCTCTCTCTCTCTCTCTCTCTTACTTGTTAGACAATCATAGGAATTATGTAAAATAGCAATATAAATTTATAAAGTAATAGAAGAAATTAATCTAATCAATACAAATATTCTACTACAGAATTGTAAAAAACTATCACTATTGTAGAGAAATATATAATAAAAATAAAAATAAAATAAATTAGAATTGACTTATTAGTATGTGCTGAGGCGTGCTAGGAGATACTGTCTTTAACAAGATTCGCTTCCCTCTAGTCTAATGCGGCAGGGTTTTACCGGCAATCATCACAGGATTCAATGACATGGTTTTCTTGGACCTGCATTATATGAGAAGACCAACAGGGAATAGCAACGACTGTGGCTCAAATCTAATCAAATAACTTCACATAATCTTTGACATGTTTTCAAGAAAGATGATAAAAAAATAGAAGAGAAAGAAGAGGGAATGAGAGAGGAGATTTTTTTCTAGACAATCATTCTTCATGGAGTTTGTTGGGGTTTATGGAGAGAGTGGAACAAAATGATTTTTTATGGGAACTCAATGCACTACATGGAGATTTTTGATTCTGTTGTTTTGGATGTTGCATCATAGGATTCAATTTTTCTGGAATTTCAACAATTCTCTCTCAACAGCCTTATTAAGGATTGACCTTCATGTCTTTATTCTACCTTTCTATCTTTTGATCAATTGAGCTGATCTTTATTATTATTATTATTATTGTTCTCTGTTCATTTTCTGTTTTTCCCTTTTTTTTTTATTAAAAAAATCAATCGTTCAAAAAAAAAAAAAAAGGAGATTTCTTCTAATGTCTTTAACCTAAAAACCCTTTTTCTATTTATAGATTTCATACACATTTAGATGCGTCTATAAACATATTAGACGTTTATTGATGTTTATAGACATCTTTGGTGTCTACACACTATCCCATGAATGGATCAAAAAAATCCCACAATGTTCAAATTTCTTAAACTTTGCATTTTGAACAATCGAAAATATTTTTCAATCATTCAAAAATATAAATACAGAATACTGTTTTTATTTTGAGACTTCCAATCGATTGAACCTAGTAAGATTCAATATTTTGAATCTTAAATACATCTCTCTCTCTCTCTCTCTCTCTCTCTCTCTCTCTCTCTCTCATATTCATGTGTTCATATGTTATTTTATTTTTTTTAAGTTTGTTGTGATCCCGAGGAAATGTTTTGTGACCAAAATTGATGTGATCATGTGTGACGTGCACCATAAACTGACAAATGATGTGTTTTTGAATTTGATGCCTCTTTTAGGATGGTGGATTGTATCAGCTCCTCTTAACTAACGCTCCTCTCTGCACCCTGTCAGGGGGCGGCCACATCAGCAGTGACAAGTAATATGCACCCTCCCAAAAAGTGAAAATCACTTGTTGGCACTGATGAGCCCACACCCTGACAGGGGGAGGAGAGGAGCGTTAGTTAGTTACGAGGAACGGATAAAATCCACTCTCTCTTTTAGGACACCTTTTTAAAATGAATACCACACTTTTAACCCTATACATATAGCATATCAACCCGTGGTGTGGTAACACCAAACTTGCTTGCTCATACTGTCATACATCTCAATAACGAGCGCCAAGCATTCAGTCCATTTGCTAGGGACGGTCTAATCTTATTACTGTTTTTCGGTAACGTATCGATCAATCATAGAATGTTCCATAGAAGATATTTAGCATAACTAGCCCTCTCAATGGTATGATATAGTGTAAAGGGCCTCCTTCATTTGAACTTCTCATGCAAATATATGCCTTAAGGCTACAAAACCTGTCTGCTCCACTGATCGCGTTAAAAGTAGGCTTACACAGTGCAAAACCGAGCAGATGAAAAAAATAAAGGGTTCTTAAATTCACCAGCAAAGTTAAATCATTACTCAAGTCTTCTGGTGTCTTTTTTTGATAACCAAGGTCCTGACTAAATCCTCAAGGCCCGTCGCTTTCTCATAACCCATCCGAGTTTCATCATCTCGACCAGTTTTGAGATTATGGGTCACAGATTACTGCAATAAAATTATGATCAAGTGTCCCCAAGTGAAATAGAATTCAGCAACCAAAACAAAACAAAAAGAAAAAAGAGAGAGAAAATAAGTGTCCAAGTGAAATGAAGTTGCTGAGATGGTTGATACCGTGGTTACATTAGATCTGCTGTACTTTCAGCTGAAAAATTATTAACAATCTCCTTACAGATAGGAAAGAGAATCACTGGAACCATCTGAATTAGAAATAGGGTGCATTCTGAATTCTTCTGCAACTGAAAAACTATTTCATTATTCACTTTCTCAGGGATGAAAGCACTTGGATCATCAGATTTCCAAATAACACTTTCTTCCATCATCCAGGAAACTAACAGACACAGAATCCCCGTTTATGGAGAAATACAGGAAAAATAACATGAAGACTACATATGCATTTCTCAACAACTAAAACTGATACAAAACTAATGGGGTACCAACGGAGGGAGAGGGTTAAGGGAAAGTTTCATGTCTTGAATTTCTGGGTGAATTTCTCTACGCCTTCCTTGCAATCCCCTGCAATCCTCTTTGCCCCTTCCTTGACGGCAAAACTAAATTCAGCAGTGTTCTGATGCAATTCTTGTACTGATTCACTCACCTTCAAAACAGCAGCACCCTGAAGCTCTCCAGCCTGTCTGGCAGCCTCAGTGGCCCACTCCCTCAAAGTTGAAATCAAGGAGATTATCTTCTGGATTATCTTCTCGACCACCGCTTTACTGTCTCCTCTAATCTTGCTTGCCATAGCCTTGAGATTTTCCACCAAGTTCTCAGCCCGGCTCACAGTTCCACTGACTGCAGACTGCTTACCTGCCTCAAGCCAGGTAACCTCAGCAGAAGCATCATCACGGAGGTCATCATCAACGATGACTTTAATGCCGTGCCTCTCCCACCGTTCTCTAGCTTCCTCTAGAGCTTTTGCGTGCTCTCTTGCTCTTTTTGCTTCATCCTCTGCCCAAGCCCTGGACAACAAAGAACAGAAACAAAATCAGGATACAGGAGATAATATAACATCTGATCTGTTGGTCCTAGCAAAAAATAAATCATTCAGAAAATAAATTTGAAGAAGGCCAGTTTTCCTCCACATGGCATCTGAGGCGGCAGCCTTCAGAGGTCTATATGTTATGCCACAAGTGACAAGTTTCAGTACCAAATTCCTTGGCATGGCAAGAAAAAAAGGGGTTTATCTCAATTCTTTTCAAGAAAGAACAAAAACTGAGTATTGGGTGGTATACCACACATCTTATACTTTTATAAATTTATCCATCAATAAGGCACTGTTATTAAAAGAAACTTAAAATAACATGAATTGATATCCAGTAAAATTATAAATTCATTTTTGCAACAAATATTGCACAACAGTAACATCTTTTCCTTGGGTGGGGTAGATCATTTCTATCTTCATATTGTTACTCATTAAAGCATTATTTTGAATTTAAGGCAACTACAACTGCCCTAGTTTGGAAAGAAGAGCCACTTCTTTACCTAGCCATGGACAATGCTTTCCGTTCAACCTCAAGCTCATATTGTAACCGCGCAATGGCTTGATTTTCACTCTCAGCTTCTTTTCTGAGCTTGTTAATCCTTTCCCTTTCGAATGATATCTCCATCTTGTTACTCATCAGGCTCTGCAACTGCTCCTCCACCTCACGCCTTAGCCGAGAGAGAACTTCCATTTCTGACTCAACAGCAGCCTTTCCCCTCAACAGAGCATTGTTTTCTTCCTCTCTTTCAGCTCTTAACCTTTCCAGTTCCAGCCTTGTCTCCTCAGCCAATTTCTCAACAGCATCTATCTTTTCCCTCTCCATGGCAAGCTCCTTCTCAAAACTTGCATTGACATCCTTTTCAACTTGAGCTACTAGAGCACTATGGGCTGCAACAGCAGCTTCAGCCATCGATTCTGCTTCAATACGTGTGAGCTCCTCACTAACAATGTCAGCAGCCTCACCAGTTGCAATAGCAATAGCTGCTTGAGCTTTCGTGACTGGCTTATCTGGCTGAAAAAGTCTCGTGTAACCTATCAGAAAAAACAGTATTGTAAAAATTCACAATCAAGTCAAATATATTTTTTTCTTCATCAAAGCAACAAGGGAAAACAACAGTATACCAAAGGCAAGTGCTACAATTCCCTGCTCCCCAGCAGATAGGTCAGCTACAAGCGCAGGAAATGCATCTGGGTTTATCTTATCAATGTCTATAAAGCCAGAACGCTGATATAGGATCTGTCCACAAGCACAATGGTTTAAGAAACTCAGACTTTATCACATATTTCCACAGGAGCCCACAATTAGTGGCTGAAAAATACAGAAAGTTGCACACTTATACAACCTTGCTGTCAACTTCTGGTAGCTGTCTTTTGTCTAGGGCCATCTTCCAACTCACAAGATCCTGACGTGACAAGGGGCTGCAGTGCAAAATTTTGATGAAACAAAAAGAACTAAAAAAGAAAAGGATGTCTTATAACCAAGTGACTTAGGCACAAACATGAGCCTATGTCAGATCAAAAAATTGGAGAAAACCTGGAGGGCCTAAACAGCCCATACCAGATGCAGGTATAGAATAACATAGAAAGATATCACATTTACCAATATCAGTTTTCCCTTTTGGTAGCAGTTATCAATTATTACATGTCAAGTTGTTGTAAGAACATTCTAGGGAAGGTAAAAATAAACTAAAATTACATAGTGCATCAAAATACCAAAATAGAAAACTAAACTAAGGCTCATGATGAAGATTATTTGACATGCCATTTTTTATTTGGATGATAATGAAGCCTTTTGTATGGAGCCTCCTTGCTCCACTTTATGCAGAGAAAGAGAAATAACTGCAATGTTACACCAACTTGATTCATAGAATACATGGGTCCTCAATTTCAAACACCTTGAGCAGTTAAATAACGTTGTTGACAAAATTGTTTGATCATGTCAATTGTTGAAAGATGCCCAAGTTGCTACTTTGTGGAGTGAAACTAAAATTGCCATCATTTAAGCATGTGACCCTAAAAAACAAAGACAAGAAATGATTTTTTGTTCGGTCGTTCCCAGTGGACAGTGCAGACAGGAAAACTAATATCCAATAAACATTAAGGCAGAGAAAAAATAGGATGAGCTATGTTGTTAGGAGAACTTGAGGTCTCACCTGTTAGGGCAGAAGAGGAAGATTTTCTGCTCTTCATCTGGAGAAGAGAGCATATCACGTCTCGAAAGCTTGCTTGAGATAAGTCCAGCTTCTGCCAAGCCTGTAATGTGCAATGTGTTTAGAACCAATGATGCACACTAAAGAGAAATGTGTCAAAGCAATAGGAAAGTTCCACTAAGATAACAATCCTACAGATCTGTATAAGCAGAATTTTGAGCACAAAACCCATTTTCTCACCTTGAATAGATGCAAAATCACGGTCTTCAGGCGTGACATCATCAAATGCAAGGTCAGTAACATTCTCTATGTACATTGCAGGATATACTTTTGAAACTGTGTTTCTACATGAGATAGAAAATAATTCCTCATCAGAGGTTTCATATGCTTCCTGGAGCTGCGCAATCAAAATCATTGCTAGGTATTCAGTTGAGAAAGAAACATACCTTGAAAGAGCATTGCTTGCGAAAACCAGCCAACGAGCATACTCCCGTCGAGTACATAGATCACCAGGTTGAACGTCGGCCTCAATGACCTAAAAATGGAAATGGTCAAAAAGATGGAAAATTTTCAGATTGCTTGAGTTCAAATTAACTGAACAAGTAAAGTAAGATTCTCAAATACTTAGATGTGAACAACTCCAGTTGAAAACTTGCCATTCAACTTCTCGGGAATGTATTGAGGGATCTAAACTCAAGTTACTCCTGCTAGATATTTATAGCCAAATCCTGAGTTCTAAGATTAAAAAACAGACAGTTGAGTAATCAAATAACTTGTTAATATGGTATTTATCTAGGCCTGGCAATAACTTCCAATAAAGTCTGTGGGCGTCATACCACAGGCCTGGCAATAACTAAAGTTTACCTATCAAAAAGGAAAAAAAAGAAAAAAAAAAACTTCCAACAAGTTGAAACCTTCTCTAAACAAGCAAGGTATTTCCCATCAACCAGATTTAGCGGACATGGTCGAATAAGGTGCCAAAAGGTTAAGAAAATTAAATACTAACAACAATTCTTCAAGGTCCTTCCGCATACATGGTGAGCCAAATTCCAAGACAGATACCTTTGTAGAAAGAAATACCCTTAGGACATCCCCTTCTACAGATTTTCTTTGAAAATTTTGCTTCATGAGCGCATTTGACCCTTTTTGCTCATTTAGCTTTCCTTGGGCTCAAATTCTCTTACATACTTCCATACCTCAGTAGAATCTTTACTTACAAAAAAAAAAAAATCCTTGCATTATTACTCAATGAAAATGAGGTGGTGCATGGACAATCAAAGAAGATGCCGAAAGTGGAAACAGAGGTCTTCACCACCGCATACCCCCATGTCCCTCCTCAAAGGGGTAATAGCAGTGATATAACAAAACAAAGAAATTTTAAATTTTTTGAAGAAAGTCTAATGCAGGATGGCCTAGGGCCTAAAAGTCCTACGGGTTATGAGCCCAAACGAAAGTCCAAAGA
This sequence comes from Platanus orientalis, assembly GCA_025762735.1. Classification (NCBI taxonomy): domain Eukaryota; kingdom Viridiplantae; phylum Streptophyta; class Magnoliopsida; order Proteales; family Platanaceae; genus Platanus; species Platanus orientalis. The sequence goes on along the minus strand of JAOXJP010245018.1, from coordinate 5,100 downwards.
AGAACTGAAATAAACCCAAATGAATACGTTTATTAGGGTTTTAACAAGTGGACAAATAAAAACTTCAAATCTGGCCAAAACTTTGGATGAGTTTAAACCAAGTCTAGGAATGTCAGAATGTTCTGAAATTTTATATAGCAATAGATTGATGGATGAAGAACAAACCAGAAAATTTTCAGATTAAATGGATGAGCAAACGTATATAAACTCTTCAAAACTCGGGTCTGGACTTGAAAATCCAGAAGAACAGCAACTAAAAGAGCTTAACAGAATAGGGTAAACAACATAGGATGTTTTAGAATTGGTCAACAAATGGATAAAGAAGTAAATAACGAACTCATAAAATTTCAATTGATTTGGACAAGTATTGATTGTTCAAACTAACAAAATTCAGACTGCTGTCCAGAATTATGGCATCAAATTAGAGAATATGAATTATGTTAAAGAATTAGTCAAAAGAGAGAAGAAGAAGAGGTAGAGGTTCCAATAAGAACCAACTGATTGGTTGTTAGCAACACCAATTGCTAACAGGTTTGGTAGCAGCATCAACTGTCTACAAGAGATCCCACAGCACCAACCGCAGGGCAGAAAAAGAAGCAGAAACTTCAAGTTAGGGTTTTAATAAAATTTCTTCATAAAAATATGCTACATACATTTTGGACTACAGCCCTTTATATAGAATTACATCACCCTTAAAATAAACCCTAGTTGCTAAATCTTAAAACCTACTTACTGAAAATACTAAACTTGGGAGCCAAGACTAACCAAAAACTATCCATTGGCCCCACAATCTAGTTGTATTATTTACTTGGGAATCAAGACTAACAAAAACTATCCATGGGCCCCACATACTAGCTGTATTATTCCCTCACATAAAAAAGAAATTCTTTTAACCCACTTTATTACAAGACTGCCACTAAAGAGAAAAATACATAATCTGCCCTTATTTTCCAGCAACTTTTTTGGACCCTAAGATCACCCATGATCATCTAATTTACTCTTGATGATCTTGGATGCTCCCACATCAAAGTCTTTGTCATGAGAATGGACATCAAGGTCCTGAGGAAATGCTGTCACACTGAAAATTCAAATGGCCATCTAAGAAGTGACAATGTTAGAAAGAAAGTATCAGATTAAATAAATCACAGTGCGCTGCTTGTACAAGTCAATGAAAAGATAATAAGGATAATTCATTTAAATGATATGTACAACAACTGCCCTATATATATATATATATATGGGGAATGCTAGAGTGCATAGTTTCAAGGGCACGTTAGCATTCTACCCAACTTCTACTTCCTTAGGTTACCCTTATTTTGTAAGTTTTAATAAATATAAAAATGGTATGTATGTCATTTCAATGCTGCCCATATCCCCTCCACTAAATACAGTAACCTCCTCAACCCCATCTTCTTACTCCTTTTACTCCATCTTCCCTAACAGCCACTTGTCAAATAAATCTAAGACAAAAAAGCACACTCAAACTGATGCATTGATTAAAAAAAAAAAAAAAAATTCAAAAAATACATACAGTTTTTTTTTTTTAAATTGTATTTGATGATTAGCCATGGGAAGGAATGCATGTTCGTGGAGTTGTTGGTTGTGGAGCACACACACAGATGGAGGTGGTTTTTTGGCGGCCGGCACATAGAGATGCCCAAATGGAGGTACGGGCTTTGGTTTCTGGGTTGGTTGCCGGCATAGAGACACGTCGATGGAAGTGAATTTTTGGTTGCTCCACACAGAGATGCTTAAATGAAGGTGGAGGTTTTTGGGTTGGCTGCCGGCATACAGAGACACACCAATGGAGGTAGACACGTGCAGAGATGGTGATAGGTTCAGAAGAACAACTTGAGTTTTGTAGGAATACATAAAAAGAGAAGAAAAGAAACGGCTTAGGAGGAAAGGCTGAGATGAGAAGGAACATTAAAGGGGAAGAAAAGGGCATAATGATGGAAACCTCTATTCCAGATAAATACCCTCTTGTTTAAAAGAAAAAACACGATTATGCAAGAAAAAACAAATGAAGAACATGAATTTCGTATATGGATTTTCTGTTTTTAGTTCATGATAGAAAAAAAGGAAAAAGAAAGGTTAGTTGTTAGTTTTGAAGAGGAAATAATGGAAATGGAAGATGTGAAAAAGTAAAATACCAAATAAACCCCTCATTCTACTTTGGAAGACAAGGTCATGGGTAATTTTGGTCCAACCAAATTTGGGTAAGATGCTAATGTGCCTTCAAAGCTCTGCACTCTAGCATTCCCCTATATATATATATATACATATCAGTTATATGAATGGAATGAAGGGCTTTGCTAATGAATTGCAAAATACAGAAAGAACTGATGATTTGAATTATTAAATGCACACCCTACGTCCCTACCCACTAGGTATCTATGAAACAAATTGGTTATTACTGAACTAAGATCATGGTAATACCTTCAAAACCTGCAATGCTGCCAATGCCTGTCCCTGCACTTGATCAACAGCTGCAGGAACCAAAACCTTTCCGGGAGGCACCTGTAGAGCTACAGAAACTAAAGATGGAGCAGGTATACCAGCAGAAGAGAAGGAACCCTCAGGTATGGGTGGCTCAAATAATGATTTGCTTCTATCCATCTCACTGTAACCATTTGTATTTGGATCATTTGCATATGGATTGGCTAAAACTGACAGAGACGTTGTTCCAGATGACCCTGTCTCATCTAGATTATTTCCTTCTAGATGTGAAGTAATGCCTTCATTTGGAACCTGCAGCATTTTAATGAGGTCGAAATCTGTGTTTAAAGGAGAGGTTACAGTTTCCATTTTGTCCTTTGACTCAACATGGGGATCTAGAATCACATCTAACTCTATACTGACTGAACTATTTAAAGCTGTCTCACTGGGAATCTGGTGACCAGAACCAGAAGAATCCAAAAGAAGCTTAGAATCTTCTATTTCCCTTGAGACAGAAATTTCCTCGTGATAGTACGCATTAAGATTTGCTAAATCAGCATCAGAAACAGATGAATCAATGGGGTTGACAGCAATCCGGTTTTCCTTGAGTTCTGTAACCAATCCTGGTGGAGCTATAGCTGGGTTACCCTCTGACTCTTTAAAGCTAGAAGCATCAGAAGAACCCTCAACTATAACATATTCAGCCATTCTAGGTGAGCTTGGATTAGAGTTAGAAGGTACTGTGTGGCCATCAAAACCTGACCTGAATTGCATATCTTCTTGACTGGAAGCATTCTTAATGGCATCAATATTATTGGAGGCAGACTCAACATTTTCTATCAATGAAGTCCGCACATTAATATCATCATCAGGTCTGCTTTCCGAATTAAATTCAGTAAATTCTGGAGATGAAAAAGATTCCTTGTCTGTTCCTGTCTTACTTTCTGGACTAGACTCACTCAGATTTCCTTCATCTGGCATCACAATGTTGTCCTCATTTCTGACCTCTTCAACTAAATCGTTCTGGTTATCAGAGGCTAACAACACTTCCTGCTGCACTGTAAGAGGCTCCATCTCTTGTTTTGTACCTGTGTAACCAAAATGTTCTCAAATGAGAATATGGATATTCCCATACACTTTTTTCATGATTCAACTCTAAATAATTAATATTCACACAGAACCAAGATAAGAAAAGATCTTGCAAGTAATCAACAATAGAAAACCATGCATTTGGGGAAGACCACAAACCAATTCTAACCATATTTACAAACACTGACTTGAAGAGAGAACCTCTGAACTAAAAAATCTTCATTTCAAGGTAATTGTGGGTCCTAATTGCATGAGGAAAAATAAATACATACCAGAAGCACTCCTCTTGCTTAGAGATAAGGTTGCTATGGTAAGTCCAGCAGCAAGAATAACTCCTGCCACTCCTACTCCCACAATCCCTGAAAGTAAACTACTACAAAAGTGTCATTAGGCTACTTAAAATCTGGATCTCCAAAATCATGCAAGCATGGACAAGTAAAAGATATGATATGCACTTACATTTCCAGGAATAATACAGATTCTGCACTTTAAGTAAATGAAGTACAGCTTTCTTCAGATATTAGCCAATTCTATACCGCACATATAAATTGATATAGAAATCACCGAGATCGCTTATTTATATGCTTATTAGTATAAATGAGATGTGACTGTCTAACCATCCATCTTGCCTACAACTAAGATGTGTGGAACTAATATAGATGATTGGGTTACTTTAAGATGGGCTATTCTCTTTGATGGATAGGACTATGGGCTTTTAATTCAATATAAATCCAGCAGGACACACAATAGAGACGTTAAGCAGAACGCAGTTCACAACTGTCTAAAATCATCTCAATTGAGTTCATAACCTTGTTGCCTTCTCAGTTAGAACAATCCTTCAAAAAAGCAACTCAATAATATGCCAGTTTGGTCTTTTGTAACATTACTCAGCAAATTTCCTCTTTCATATAATAAAATCCATTGAATTTTATAGTAGCACCATCAAAATTCAATCCTTGAAACAATAAAAAAATCAATTGTCTGAAGGGGGGCGATAACAGTAGCATGGAATTTTAGCATAAAAAAAAAAGAGTAAGCATGGAAGTGGATATGAAAAAGGCCTATAAGAATGTATCTAGTATCTTTTCCAATTACTTCTTTTTTAATGAAAAAGAAAGCTTTTTATTGCAAAAAAGAAAAAAGAAAGAAGAAGATATAACACAAAGAAAACAAGAAAAGGAGAAAGGGGCTTTCCTGCAGGGCAGATCCATCTTTGAGAGGAGTCTTTGCACAAATGAGTGCATTGATGCACAAATTAGAGAAGGCAAACCGGGGGTAATTTACAAGCTAGACCTAGAGAAGGCGTATGATCATGGGCAGTGTGGTTTTGTTGTTCGATGGCATAGCTGGATGTGGAAGTGTATTAGCCTAGCTTCCTTTTCAATTTTGGTGAATGGGATTCTAGAAGGCTATTTTTGGTGTAGCAAAGGCCTTAGACAGGGTGACCCACTGTCCCCACTTGTTTTCTTTTTGGTGGCTCGAACTTTGGGATATATGATTAGCAGGGCAGACGAGAGCGAAATGATTGAGGGGTTTCAAATTGGGCACGAGGAAGTCAGTGTGTAACTGATC